>ML265575.1:94307-165002 GCA_005239495.1 Nicotiana undulata
ACCTCTCTGCTTTTTCCCAGATTCTTCTTCTTGTTGTGTGGTGAATGTGTGTCTTTATTTATAATGTTAGTGAGAGTGTGTGAGGGTGTGAATTGTAAAGCAAAAATAAAAAGAGTATGTGTGCTGGTGTGAGCATGTGAGTGACGTGAGTGGAGGGAATATTTTGAGTGAGAATTAAAAATAATAGAGAATCTTTGACAGGTAGCAATTCTTGTTTGGCTCTTTTTTTTTCTTTTCTTGATAATAAGTAAATAAAAAGTAAGGTAAAATTACATACACTCAATATTTATTTCTCAAAACCTCTCACTTAAAATTAAACTAAGCTAAATAAAATTATATCTTTTTTTTGGAAACTTTTCTTTCTTTGTAAAATAAAGATAAAACTTATACTAAAATGTGACTTTCTTTTTTTGTTTGTGATTTTAATTTTTTTAAATAAAACCTACTAAAAATGAAATAAAGTTTAAAATATGTAGATTAATCTTAAAATTATTTACATACTAAAAAGTGTTAAAAATCTAAATATGGTCAAAAATTAGGTGCTCACGGCTGCCCCTCTTTGCTTGGGAACATGAAGAGTTCTCAGGAAAAGACAAAGTGAGCAGTGTGACTAATATTTGACCAAATTTTTATTCAAAAGGAAAAATAAACAAATAAAAGGTGCAACCGAGTCCTGGTTTGGACAGCCTACATATCTCGGGTTATAGGGGAATCAGGTCGCGTGTAGTTCCAGGAGAATGATGGAATGATGAGTTCGTGAGTCGAGTGAGGTCCCGTCGAGGATCCGGTTCGTGGCCTTGTTATTACATCAAAATCTAAAGGAACTAGACAAGTCTATCAGCTATTAGTTACAAGATTCCTATCTATAAATCTTCTAAAACTTGATCTTGATTCTTGAATGGTGCTTCATGCAGACTTTTGATTTGAACATGGATGTTTGCTAGCTGCAGGTGCTACTACCCGCACACCAGAGCAGTTAGCTACTCAGTTCCAGACTCCAGCACCTCAGACAGTTGGAGTAACTCAGCCGGGTATTGTGGCACATGCAGTTGAGGGAGAAGCTATGTGTGCCGATGCATTATGGAGATTGGATCAGTTCACCAAGTTATTTCCTACTACTTTCACTGGTGCACCATCAGAGGACCCCCAAGATTTCTTAGACAGTTTCTATGAGGTTCTTCAGAACATGGGGATTGTGGAGATCAATGGAGTCGATTTTTCTACATTTTGTCTTTCTGGTACCGCCAAGACTTGGTGGAGGGATGTTTGCTTGACGAGGCCAGTTGGATATTCACTGTTGTCTTGGGCTCAGTTCTCCGAGTTATTCATGGAGAAGTTTCTACCAGTTACCCAGAAAGAGGATCTTCAGAGGCAGTTTGAGCGTCTCCAGAAGGGTTTACACAGTACGAGACCAGGTTTATCACTTTGGCCAGACATGCTATTATGATACTCCCCACTGATCGAGAGAGATTGAGGAGGTTTATTGAGGGACTAGCTCAGCCGATTAGACTTCAAATGGCCAGAGAGACAGGTACTGATATTTCATTTCAGGAGGTGGCCAATGTGTCCAGGCGGATTGAGATGGTCTTATCACAGGGAAGTGGTCAGGGGTTTGACAATAGACCTCGTCATTTCGGTCGATTCAGTGGTGCCTCATCTGGAGGTAAAGATTCCTTTGGCATAGGTCATCCTCCTAGACCATTCCAATCGACACTTCAGGTATCTCGCAGTGCACCACCAGCTCCTATCAGTGCACCGCTGCTTCAGAGCTTTCAGAGTGGCTATTCTGGTCGTCAGGGACAGTTTTAGGGCCAGCAGTCTCAGCAGCCGAGATCTTGTTTCACTTGTGGTGTTCCAGGGCACATTTCCAGGTTTTTCCCCCGAGCTTCTGGTGGTTCTCAGTATTAGGGTTCCCGTGTTATGATTCCCGCACCAGGTGCACCCCTACCCCCTTATCCAGCTAGGGGTGGAGGTCGAGGTGCCAGAGGTGGAGACCATACAGTTAGAGGTGGAGGGCAGGCTATGAGAGGTAGAGGTTAGCCCGCAGTAGGTCAACCCAGGGATATTCAGATTGGTGGGGCCCAGCACTGATGTTATGTTATTCCCGCCAGGCCTGAGGCTGAGGCCTCTGATGCAGTCATTACAGGTATGGTTTCAGTTTGTAGCAGAGATGCTTCGGTTTTGTTTGTTCCGGGGTCTACATTTTCCTACGTGTCCTCGTACTTTTCTCCTTATCTAATTATGCCCCGTGATTCCCTGAGTACTCATGTATATGTGTCTACACCGGTGGGTGATTCTATTGAGGTAGATCGAGTCTACCGGTCATGCATAGTGGTTATTGGTGGTCTTGAGACCCGTGTAGATCTTTTACTTCTGGATATGGTTGATTTCGATGTCATTTTGGGGATGGATTGGTTATCTCCCTATCATGCTATTATGGACTGTCATGCCAAGACTGTGACGTTGGCCTTACCGGGAGTACCCCTATTGGAGTAGAGGGGGACTCCTAGTCATTCTTTCGGTAGAGTTATTTCATATATGAAGGCTCGGCGCATGGTCGAGAAGGGTTATTTGGCCTATTTGGACTATGTTCGTGACTCTAGTGTCGAGGTTCCTCCTATGGAGTCTATGGCCATTGTCCGTGAGTTTCCAGAGGTATTCCCTGCTGACCTGCCAGGTATGCCACCCGACAGGGATATTGACTTTTGCATTGATTTGGCTCTGGTCACTCAGCCCATTTCTACCCCGCCATATCATATGGCCCCGCCAGAGCTAAAGGAGTTGAAGGATCAGTTACAGGATTTGCTAGCCAAAGGCTTTATTAGGCCTAGTATTTCTCCTTGGGGTGCGCCAGTGTTGTTTGTTAGAAGAAAGATGGTACAGTGAGAATGTGTATCGACTACTGGTAATTGAACAAGGTTACTATCAAGAATAAGTATCCTTTACCGAGTATTGATGATTTATTCGACCAGCTTTAGGGTGCCACAGTGTTTTACAAGATTGACTTGAGATCTGGATACCATCAGTTGAGGATTAGGGCGTCTGATGTCCCTAAGACAGCCTTTCGCACTCGGTATGGGCATTATGAGTTCTTGGTGATGTAATTTGGGTTGACGAATGCCCCAGCTTCTTATATGGATTTGATGAACCGAGTGTTCAGACCCTATTTGGATTTGTTTGTTATAGTCTTCATTGATGATATATTGATATACTCCCGCAGCCGGGAGGAGCAAGGGCAGCACCTTCGAGTCGTCCTCCAGACTCTGAAGGACAGTCAGTTGTATGCCAAATTTTCGAAGTGTGAGTTCTGGCTGAGTTTGGTTGCATTTCTTGGTCATGTGGTGTCGGTAAAGAGTATTTAGGTGGATCCCAAGAAGATTTCAGTAGTCAGAGATTGGCCTAGACCCAGCTCAGCTACCGAGATTCGAAGTTTCTTGGTCTTAGCGGGTTATTATCGTCGGTTTGTGGAGGGCTTTTCATCTATTGCAGCCCCGATGACCAGATTGACTAAGAAGGGTGCCCAGTTCAGGTGGTCAGATGAGTGTGAGGCGAGCTTTCAGAAGCTCAAGACAACCTTGACCACGGCTGCGGTGTTAGTTTTGCCCACAGGTTCAGGTCCATATACCGTGTATTGTGATGCTTCACGGGTTAGACTTGGTGTAGTGTTGATGCAGGATGGAAAGGTTATAGCTTATGCTTCGCGTCAGTTGAAGGTTCATGAGAAGAACTATCCAATTCATGATTTAGAGTTAGCAGTCATTGTCCATGCGTTGAAGATTTGGAGGCATTATATGTATGGGGTGTCATGTGAGGTGTTCACAGATCATAAGAGTTTGCAGTATCTGTTCAAGCAGAAAGAGTTGAATATGAGGCAGAGAAGATGGTTAGAGCTGTTGAAAGACTATAACATTACCACCTTATATCATCCGGGGAAGGCCAATGTGGTAGCCGACGCTTTGAGCCGGAAGTCAGTCAACATGGGTAGTCTTGCTTATATACTGGTCGGGGCGCGACCGCTTGCTTTAAATGTTCAGGCTTTAGCCAATCGGTTCATGAGATTGGATGTTTCAGAGTCTGGCAGTGTTTTGGCTTATACCGTGGCTCGTTCTTCATTGTTTGATCATATTCGAGATCGGCAGTATGATGATCGTCATTTATGTGTTCTTAGAGATACGGTCTGGCACGGAGGTTCCAAGCAGGTTACAGTTGATGATGATGGAATCTTGAGGATGCAGGGCCATATTTGTGTGCCTGATGTTGATGGTATTCGTGAGCTGATATTGCAGGAGGCCCATAGTTCCCGGTATTCCATTCATCCGGGCGCCGCAAAGATGTATCAGCATTTGTGGCAGCATTATTGGTGGCGGAGGATGAAGAAAGACATTGTGGCATATGTAGCTCGGTGCTTGAACTGTCAGCAGGTTAAGTACGAGCACTAGAGACCCGGTGGTTTGATGCAGCAGATTGAGATTTCCGAGTGGAAATGGGAGCGTATCACCATGGATTTCGTAGTTGGACTCCCATGGACTTAGAGGTTGTTTGATGCGGTGTGGGTCATTGTGGATAGGCTGACCAGTCAGCACACTTCATTCATGTAACAGTTTCATATTCTTCGGAGAGGTTGGCAAAGATCTACATCAGGGAGATTGTTCGCCTGTATGGAGTGCCCGTGTCTATTATTTCTGACCGAGGTACTCAGTTTTGGAGAGTATTTCAGCGTGACTTGGGCACACGGGTTGAGTTGAGCACATCATTTCATCCTCAGATGGACGGACAGTCCGAGCATAATATTCAGATCTTGGAGGACATGTTGCAGTCATATGTCATTGACTTTGGAGGTTCATGGGACCAATTTTTGCCTTTAGTTGAGTTTGCCTACAACAACAGTTATCAGTCGAGCATTCAGATGGCTCCTTATGAGGCGTTGTATGGTAGGCGGTGTAGGTCGCCAGTTGGGTGGTTCGAACCGGGAGAGGCTAGGTTGTTGGGTTCAGAGTTAGCTCAGGATGCCTTGGATAAGGTGAAGATCATTCAGGATAGACTTCGTACAGCTCAGTCCAGGCAGAAGAGTTATGCAGACCGCAGAGTTCGTGATTTGGAATTTATGATAGGAGACCGGGTATTGCTTCGGGTGTTACCCATGAAGGGCGTGATGAGGTTCTGGAAGAAGGGCAAGTTAAGCCATAGGTACATTGGTCCCTTTGAGATTCTTGATAAGGTAGGAGAGGTGGCCTACAGACTTGCCTTGCCACCGAGTTTATCAGCCGTGCATCCGGTGTTTCATGTATCTATGCTTTGGAAGTATATTGCCGATCCCTCTCATGTACTTGACTTCAACAGTATCCAGTTGGACAAGGATTTGACTTATGATGAGGAGCCGCTAGCCATATTAGACCGGCAGGTTCGTCAGTTGAGATTGAAGAGTTATCCTTCGGTCCGTGTTCAGTGGAGAGGTCAGCCTGTTGAGGCAGCTACCTGGGAGTCCAAGTACGATATGCGGAGCCGATATCCCCATCTTTTCCCCGATTCAGGTACCTTTCTATGTTCGTTCGAGGACGAACGTTTGTTTTAGAGGTGGAGATTGTGATGACCCAAAAGGGTCATCCTGTGTATCTTTAGTAATTCAGTGTTTCGAGTGACAACCTCCTTCTATCTCACCTCGATTTACGTGCGCATCCCGTACATGTAGACGGGAAGCCTTGATGTGAAAAACTGAGGAAATTAACAATTTTGAATTCGAAATACGAATAAAGTTGACTTTGGTCAACATATTTTGGTAAACGGACCCGGACCTGTGATTTGACGGTCTCGGAGGGTCCGTATGAAAATATGGGACTTGGGCGTATGCCCGAAATCGAATTCCGAAGTCCCAAGTCCGAAAAATGATTTTTTAAAAGAAATTGTTTTCTGAAAAATATAAAGGTTTTTGAAAGTGAAATGTTATGTGAAACCTGTGTTATCGGGTTCGTATTATGGTTTCGGAGCCCGGTACAGGTTCGATATGATTTATATGTGTTGTCTGTAAAGTTTGGTAAGAAACGGAATCCATTTGACGTGATTCGGGCCTAAAATGCAAAAACATTGATGTTTAAAGAAGTTTTGAGAAATTTCATTGATTTTGAGGTTTAATTCGATGTTTATGATGTTATTTTGGTGATTTGATTACACAAATAGGTCTGTAGGATGTTTTTGAGGTTGTGTGCACATTTGGTTTGAAGTTCCGAGGGCTCGGGTGAGTTTCGGGTAGGTCCCGGGATGTTTTTAGGCTTAAAACATAGCTGATGCAGGTCACAGAAGTGCAGACCTCTGAATCCACCAGCGAGGTCCGCGGTTGGTTTTGTGCGGACCGCGGAAAGGCCTTCGAGGCCGCGTTCGTTCTTGTGCGGTCCGCAGAAGGGCCTTTGCGGCCGCACTCCCCTTTTGTGCGGTCCACGGTGGGGGCCTGAGGGGGGTATATTTAAACAGGATTTTCAGTTATTTTTCATTTTTCAAAACCCTAAAAACATAAGAGGCGATTTTCCAAACACACTTTCTTCTCCAAAACATTAGTAAGTGATTTCTAACTCATTTTCTTTACTCCTTAACTTCTTTTTACAAGATTTCATCCTAGAATCTAGGGTTTTCATGGTGGAATTGGGAATTTTGGGTAAAACCTAAGAATATTGAAATTTGGGGATTTAGACCTCAATTTGAGGTCGGATTCCAAAACCATTTATATATCCGGGCTCGGGGGTGAATGGGTAATCGGGTTTTGGTCCGAATTTCGGGTTTGGACCGAGCGGGCCCGGGGTTGATTTTTGACTTTTTGGAGAAAACTCATTTCCATGCATTAGAATTGATTCATTTAGCATTTATTGATATAACTAAGTAACTTGTGGCTAGATACGAGCGAGTTGGTGGTGGAATCAAGAGGTAAAGCGGTAGTTGAGGCTTGAATTGTGTTCATAGCATCGAGGTAAATGTTTGGCCTAACCTTAGCTTGAGCGAATAGGTGTTGAGTCTTATTTGCTACGTGTTTATTCCATGTCCAATGTATAGGTGAGGTGACGAGTACCTATATGTTGTGGTCAAGCATGCTCGTGAGTCGAATATGAGCAATTATGTGATTTTCATTGAGGTTTATTGTGTTATGGATTTAATAACGATTTGGCAATTGTTCGTTGAGGGAAATTCTTGGTTGTGAACATTGTTGAGTACTTGAGCAATTGAGAGATATTTTGTTAAATTATACACTTGTGTAGGATTCGTTATAGTTCTGTCCCTTGCCGGGACGGTATTATTACTGTTGATTATTTCTTTGCATATATGGTTTCTTATTGTTGATTTTCTTACCAAACTGTTATTTTTGATATTTATGCACGAGAGGACATTCCGTGCCATGTTTAGGTTATTTATCTATGAGGGAACATTCCATACCGTGTTTATGTTTATTTATGCACGAGGGGACATTCTGTGCCGTGTGATTGATATTTATGCACGAGGGGACATTCTGTGTCGTGTTGTTGATATTTATGCACGAGGGGACATTTCGTGCCATGTTATGTTTATTTATGCACGAGGGGACATTCTGTGCCGTGTGATTGATATTTATGCACGAGGGGACATTCTGTGTCGTGTGATTAATATTTATGCACGAGGGGACATTCTGTGTCGTGTTGTTGATATTTATGCACGAGGGGACATTTCGTGCCATGTTATGTTTATTTATGCACGAGGGGACATTTTGTGCCGTGTTGATGATATTTATGCACGAGAAGACATAATGTGCCGTGATTTGTGATGTTTTATGCACGAGGGGACATTCCGTGCCGTGTTTATGGTACTTTAGCATGAGGGGACATATCGTGCCGTTTCATTTCATTTGTTTATTTCGTGTTGTTAATCCTCGTTGTTATTTTTTTTAATATTTGAACTGCTGCCTCATTCTGTCATTTCAGTATTTGCTACCCTTTTTCCCCAGCATGTATTTCCCCCGATTGTGGTACTTAATTGCTTATTTCCTGCCGTTATTTCTGTTATATATTATTTAAACTGCACATGCACTTACTCAGTACATGGGGTCGGTTGTACTGATGCTACACCTGCACTTCTTTATGTTGTGCAGATTACGGTATCGGACCCAGTAGACACTGATTGAGGAGGCTTCCTTCAGTCCACCAGGCGATACTGAGGTAGTCCTCCAGGCGTCCACAGGCCTTGGCGTCACCTCTTATATCATTCCTTCTTCTGTCTTTTCTTTGTATTTCTAAGACAGTAGTACTTGTTTATTCAGACTTTTGTTTTTAGTATTCTTAGACAGTCCGTGAAATTGTGACACCAGATTTTGGGGGTTGTTATTAAGGATTTTGTAATACTATTTACTTAAGTTGTTAGATTTTATTTCTTCCGCACTTTGATTTCTAAATGTTCTTGTATATCACTGTTAAATGCTAAATAATAAAGGAACATGCTAGAATAACTGGTAACGTTGGCTTGTCTAGCGGGTTCAACGTTAGACGCCATCACGGTCCTAACGGTGGAATTTCGGATCGTGACACCTAGGGGTAAAACGTGAATGAACCAAACTAGGAAGTGCGTCTCCTGGGCTGAAACTTGAATGAACCAAACTAGAATGTGCGTCTCCTTGGGGTAAAATCTCAATTTAGGAAGTGCGTCTCCTAAAACAAAAATATAACTTAAAAGACCCAGATTAGGAAGTGTGTCTCCTATGGGTAAAACCTCAGTGACTCAAACTTATATGACCCAAACTAGGAAGTGCGTTTCCTAGGGGTAAAATCTCAACTTAGGAAGTGCGTCTCCTAAACAAAAAAATGTGATGATCCAAAGAGTCATCTTATGATTTAAGACATCGTTCCGGGATCATTAGCCTTAAAAAGATTAATTTTAATTACTTCGATTTGTGTGTGCAGTCCGGACGTAAAACCGGAAAGTTTTTATGTGAAAATATAAGAAATAATGATTTTTAGAGTTAAATTGTTGATTTTGATTGACCTTGGTTAACATTTTGAGTAAACGGACCCGGATCCGTGTTCCGATGATCCCGAGAGGTCTGCAATAAAATATGGGACTTGGACGTATGTCCGGACTTGATTTCCGAGGTCCCTAGCTTTAGAAATCAATTTTTGAAGAAAATTATTTTGCTAGATTTTTTAATGAAATAAAGAAATGAATTAATGTTTGAAACTATTGGTATCGGGCCCGTATTTTAGTTCCGGAGCTCGGTACAGGTTTGTTATAATGTTTAAGTCCTATCTGTGAAATTTGGTGAGAATCGGAGTTGATTTGACGTTATTCAGACATCTGGCTGAGAAATAGTGAAATTGAAGTGTTCTTGAGAAAAATCATGAGTTTTGAGGTTAAATTCATAGTTTTAGGTGTTATTTTTGTGATTTGATCGCATGCGCAAGTCCGTATGATGTTCTTAGACTCGCGTGCATGTTTGGTTTAGAGCCCCGAGGGCTCGAGTGAGTTTTGGGTAGGCTTCAGGATGTTTTTAACTTGTAAAACAAATCTGTTGTCATAACAGTTTCTGGTGCACTAGTGCTCCATGTTGTTTCTTCAAAATAAAATCACAGCAACCATAACCTATTAAAACACCAACGCCTCCCTTCACAGAATCCAACTCGGGCAACAGCCATTTTTTCATATTTTCTAACTAAAAAGGCCTAGAGGCAATTTTCTTCACACAAGTTCATCCCCAAAGCGTTGGTAAACAATTCTAAACTCTTCTCTTTCAATTACCCAATATTTTTCATCACTTTACAATCAAAAATCAAGGGTTTTCATGGTAGAAATTGGGGATTTGGGTAGAACTAGAGAATTTTTTAAAAATCAAATTTTGACCTCGAATTTGGGTCGGATTTCGAAACTAATTGCATGCTCGGGCTCGGGGTGAAAGGGTAAACAGAATTTGGTCCGAACCCCGAGTTTGGACCAAGCGGGCTCGGGATCAGTTTTTAACTTCTTTTTTTTTTTAGAAAACTTAGGAAAACCATAGTTTGGCATTAAAGTTAGTTCCTTTAGCATTAATTAATAACATTGAACTAATTATGATTAGATTCAAGTGAGTTGAAGGCCAATTCTAAAGGAAAAGTTGTGTTTGAGCAGTGAGTGGCCTGCGAATTCAAGGTAAGTACTTGGTTTAACCTTGACTTGAGGGAATAGGAATCCCCAACTTAAATGCTATGTGAATTTTCATGTGTGTGGTGTATAGGTGAGGTGACGAGTATCTATGCAGCACCAAATTTTCTGTTGAACATGATACTTTCCCCGCTTCCAATTTAATTGATCCCTGGCTTAATTGTTTTATGATCATTGATGCCCCCATATCTACTTGGTTCCGTCAACTTCTTGTTAAATATTGTTTCAAGTATTTTGGACGTGTTAGTTATTCCATTGGCTTCATCGTGGTATAAAAAAGGTTGAGCTGGTTGACAGTGTTTTACGATACATTCTGGTTGATTTCATTGTGAAATGATAATTGATGAAGTTTATGAATAGTACAGCTTTCAGTTTACAATTGTTGAGACTAAAATATTGTGAAAGGCTTTGACCTAAATTGTGAAATCTTTTATTAAATAAAGAGATGTGATTGTATGGTGGGAGTGGATTGCACACCGCAACAAGGAGCAATAAGGGTGGACATATGGGATAGGGTTGCACGCCGCAATAGGAGGAATAATGGTGATATATATTGAGGAGTAATAAGGGTGGACATGTGGGATCGGGTTGTACGCCGAAACAAGGAGTAATAAGGGAGAATATTCATATTTACTTGTTATGTGATTAATAATTGGTGAAGTTTCTTAATTATACAGTTTCTGTTTATTTTTGCTGAGGCATACATATTCTGAAAGACTCTGATCTAACTTGCGGAACCCTTTTATTATAAATAGTGAAATGTAATTGTTTGGTGGGAGTGGGTTGCACACCGCAACAAGGAGCAATAAGGGTTGACAGGTGGGATCAGGTTGCACGGCGCAACAGGAGAAATAAGGGTGATATATATATTGGGAGGGGCAATAAGGGTGGACATGTGGGAGTGGGTTGCGCGCCGCAACAAGGAGCAATAAGGGAGGATATTCATGTTTTACTGATTTTAAACGTAAAGACTCGAAAACTTATTATTTTACTCTATTGTTTCTCATACTCTGCACTTTCGGTTATTTTAAAGTGAAACTTGGAAATTTTTGTGAGGATTGGTTATAGCTGTGATCTGGGAAAGTTAATCGAGTTGTTTTATTAATTGTTGCAAGTTACGGTTCAATTAGTTTATTATTATTTCCTTATTGATATATTATACATTGCTTACAGGTTATATTATGAATGCCCCGCCGTAACCTCGTCACTACTTCGTCGAGGTTAGGCTCGGCACTTACTCAGTACATGGGGTCGGTTGCTCTGATACTACACTCTGCACTTCATGTGCAGATCCAGGTTCCGGTTAGAGCTGATTCTTTGAGCAGTAGTTGAGCATTCACACGGAGACACGAGGTAGATCTTCTGGCGTTCGCAGATTCCTGTTTTATTTTATTATAAACAGAGATATATTTCTTTCAACCAAATACTTGTAGTATTCTTTAGTAGTTCATGAATTGTGACACCAGATCCTGGTTAGTTATACATTTAGTATTAGTTCGTGGTTCGTTTCATCTTATTGAATATTATTCCTGATTGCATTTATTGGAAAGTATTAGATTTCCTTTTTATTTTAAAATTTGTTCTATTGTGTTTAAGTAACTTTTAAAAGAAAGGGTTAGCTAAATTTCTAGCATTGGCTTTCCTAGCAAGTATGGTGTTAGGCGCCATCACGATCCCGAGGGTTGGAAATTTGGGCCGTGACAAAAATATAACCTGAAAGACCCAGACTAGGAAGTGCGTCTCCTAGGGGTGAAATTTCAATGACTCAAACTAGGAAGTGTGTCTCCTAGGAATAAACTTCAATGACCCAAAACTAGGAAGTGCGTCTCCTAGGGGTAAAATCTCAATTTAGGAAGTGTGTCTCCTAAAACAACAATATAACCTGAAAGACCAGACTAGGAAGTGCGTCTCCTAGGGGTAAAATCTCAATTTAGGAAGTGTGTCTCCTAAAACAACAATATAACCTGAAAGACCAGACTAGGAAGTGCGTCTCCTAGGGGTGAAACTTCAATGACTCAAACTAGGAAGTGCGTCTCCTAGGGATGAATTTCAATGACCAAAAACTAGGAAGTGCGTCTCCTAGGGGTAAAATCTCAATTTAGGAAGTGTGTCTCCTAAAAGAACAATATAACCTGAAAGACCAGACTAGGAAGTGCGTCTCCTAGGGGTGAAACTTCAATGACTCAAACTAGGAAGTGCGTCTCCTAGGGATGAATTTCAATGACCAAAAACTAGGAAGTGCGTCTCCTAGGGGTAAAATCTCAATTTAGGAAGTGCCTCTCCTAAAACAAAAATATAACTTGAAAGACCCAGATTAGGAAGTGTATCTCGTACGGGTAAAACCTCAGTGACTCAAACTTATATGACCCAAACTAGGAAGTGCGTCTCCTAGGTTTGAGATTGAGCTTGCGAAAAACTATAAACTAAGCTTGACTAAAGTAAAAACTGACCCTATTCTCTAGGCGGGACGCTTGATTTCAAGATAACTAAATATTGGTAACTTAAGAAAACTAAAAATTGACCTTTTTTTTTTCTTTTAAAATCCAGACTTCCCTTTTTTTTTAAAATTATTACCCTAGGAGAAAATTCATCAGACTAGGTTTTAATCTTAGGAGAAAGATTCATCAGACTAAGACTTTGATCCTAGGAGAAAGTTCATCAGACTAGGCCTCTTTTCTTCTTTTATTTTTGGCATCTTAGGAGAAAGATTCATCAGACTAAGATTTCGATCCTAGGAGAAAATTCATCAGACTAGGTTTTAATCTTAGGAGAAAGATTCATCAGACTAAGATTTCGATCCTAGGAGAAAATTCATCAGACTAGGTCCTTTTTTTTGTTATCTTAGGAGAAAGTTCATCATACTAGGTCTTTTGTCTTAGGAAAAAGATTCATCATACTAAGATTTTGATCCTAGGAGAAAATTTATCAGACTAGGTCCTCTATCTTTATATATAATATATATATCTTAGGAGAAAGTTTCATCATACTAAGATTTCGATCCTATGAGAAAATTCATCAGACTAGGTCCTTTTTTTGTTATCATAGGAGAAAGATTCATCAGAATAAGATTTCTATCCTAGGAGAAACTTCATCAGACTAGGTCTTCTATCTTAGGAGAAAAATAAACAGACTAAGATTTTGATCCTAGGAGAAAGTTCATCAGACTAGGTCCTTTTTTTTCTTAGGAGAAAAAATCATCAGACTAAGATTTCTATCCTATGAGAAAGTTCATTAGACTAGGTCTTCTATCTTAGGAGAAAGATTCATCAGACTAAGATTAAGATTTTGATCATAGGAGAAAATTCATCATACTAGGATTTTTATTGGGAGAAAATCCATCAGACTAGGACTTTTTATCCTAAGAGAAAAAGTGTGAAGAGAAATGGAAATATTTTATGCACACTAGCAAGACAAATAAAGGCAAAGATTTGAGAAACTTCCCTTTGTCGGCTCTTCGGTTCTCTTTTTTTTTTGAACCACTTTCCTTGCATTGCTTTGTTCCTTTTTCAAACAAAGAAAACTTTTGTCAGTTTTGAAAGTGGTGGTTGGTTTATGGCCTTGAGTCTTGAAAAGCTTGGCTTTTGCTCAATCAGCTTGAGTCGGTCTCAAGAGACTTTTGTTCTGCACCAACTCTGATTATTTCACACATGGTACCATTTGTATTTGTGGATCAAACAGCCTTATCCCAACTGGAGATTTTTGCTTAGGAGACCTTTTCTGACATCTCAAATGACTTCCTGCTTTTTGAGAAATTTGTTTGTAACAGAGAATCACCAGTTATATTTTCTTGTGCCAAGTAGGATGACAATGATCTTTTGGGGGGAGCTTTTGCATGAATCCTCAAGGCATGTTGAAAGTAACAACTGAGTGTGGTGGCCAAATTTACTTTGGTGCAACTGAAAAGCTCATTGCAGATTTTGAAATCTTTTCTTGCTTGTTTAGACAAGGACGGACTCAGAGTGAACGGACACAATGATGCAAAGAAACAGTATTAACAAGAAATGCCCCTGTCGGGAAGGATAGGAGAAAGGGTTTTATTCTTTTTTTCTTTTTTTTTTCAATAACTAGCCTTAATTATCATGAAATGCATTTAGGACTTAACGTCATGATATATCAAACCACAAAAGAAAATTTTTACTTAGGGTTTTTTTTTCAACCTGTCTTGTGTTGATCTATACTAAAATGTAACTTTCTTTTTTTGTTTGTGATTTTAATTTCTTAAATAAAACCTACTAAAAATGAAATAAAGGTTAAAATATGTAGATTAATTTTAAAATTATTTACATACTAAAAAGTGTTGAAAATCTAAATATGGTCAAAAATTAGGTGCTCACAACTTCAAGTTAACTCTAACTGGAAAACACAAAGTACTTATTACAAATGATATAGATAAAGCTGAAAAGGTACAAGTTAAAATCACCTACTACAAATAAACTAAACTAAAAGACAAACAGTTGGAACTGGTTCTTCTAGCTGGTTCAAGTAGCTTCAGGTTCGCACACTCAAATTTCACACGAACTGTTAGCAAAATTGCCTCGCTATTTTGCTCTCAATTCTTGCTTAACTCTGCTTTTGTGTGTACCTGTACAATAAGAACATTCTGCAATATATAGGATTAGTAGATAAAGAATTAACTAGAGTTCTAATGCTACTCTTCCTTGGTGGAAGAGTTCTAGTCAATCTCAACTCCTAAAATTCTTCCTTATCTTAGATATTGTTCTTACTGAATAAGGAGTCCTTCTCCTTATCATTTTTTGCAATCTTTTCGATCAGGAGATATCCAGAATACGTTTATCTCCTTCATGTGCATCCCACGTGCCTTGACTCTGCTCGTGTCTATGTCTTCCAGTGATGGACCTGGTTCATTTCTGAGTTCCTTTGTCAATCTTCAAAAAATTTCTCTTTATTGGTCCAATAGAGTCAATAGAATTGGGAGGCAAGTTGTGATACCATATTATCTCTCACTTGGACAAAGTTTTCCCAAACTTTTTCAGCAACACCGACTCGATCTCATCATCATCCAAATTGTTCCCTTTGGTCGCGCGTGTATAGGAGGTCATGCTTATTTGGATCAGTGGTCCATTATATTTGGGAATGTCCGGCATACTAAACCATTTTGGGATCGGCATTGGTTGGGAGCTCGGAGGAAAGGGATACTGGATAATTATTTTGGATTCTGGTCCCTTCAATATCGGGGGTGCTCCCGGGATCTGATCGACCCTAGAGTTGTATGTTTCCACCTTCTTGTCGTTGGCCTTAATCTTTTTCTCGCATGATTCCTCCCGTTTTGTCAATGCTTCGAGCATCTTCATTAGCTCTGAAGTTACCTCGGCTTGGCTTCACTTGGTCTCTAGTAATTTGTTTGTCTCTCCGAGTGCTTTCCCGGTATTGTTCCGGCTCGAACCCTTTGGGGGGCGTGGCTTCTATTCTGCAGTTGTACTATTGCTGCTTGTTGATCCTGCAACATTTCGAAAATCACTCTTAGGGTCACCCCATCACCTTTACCTCCAGGCGCTTCTCGAGCTATTAGTCGGGGTCCCCCGCAAACACTGTTTTCGGGATCAGTTAGCAAATTGATGTTGATGGCCACCTGCGAGTTAGAATTAGTCGGGTTGTGCATAACCGTCCACCGCGTCTCCCGAGGTTTAGGAGGTATACTCGGTCCGGAGTGTGTTGCTTTACCATATCCAATGTCGGATATATCGTTCATTCTTCCTGGGTCTCGATATGAGGGGTTTTTGGACTTGATTATAATCTCACAGACCCACGCTCCCCCTTCGTTCTCTTATCAAAAAATCGGGGTAGACATTGGCCCCGATTTTACCCGTACACAAGACGAAAGTTTAAAAAGAAGATATCGGTTGGAGAAGGCAGGCCGCTACAAAGAATCTCGGCATTTGTACTCAATTGTTATGCGGCCATCAAGATGGGTCTTTACTCATATTAAATAAGAGCTTGATTTGAGGATTTTGTCTCCTTGATCTTAGTTATAAACATAGAATTTGAATTCATTGTAATTACGAAACTTTTGTACGTAAAAAAGGCTAAAATTGCACTTAATGTAATATTCTTTATGATTTATATTTTGTTCTTGTTCTTGCTTCTGGAAAAGCTCACTACACAATTAGGCTTGTGTTTTCTTCAAGATTATTTAATTTATTCATTTATGTTCTTTGATACTTTATATTTTTGGATCAAATTAATTCACGTGTATATAAATAACGTTACAAATTCAACTGTACCGTTTTATGGGTAAACAATGAAATTTATCGCTTGGTATTCTTTAATAAGAAATTTTAAAAAAGAAGGTTGGAGATGTTTTACTATGTTTCGTAAATATTTGGACAATATCCGAGTTGAAGTTAAGAAAAGAATCCTAAAGTTGAAATCGAGAAAAAGTTTATGGCAATTGAAGTTTTATTTAAACATGAACTTTACTTAAGAAGAATTTCGCTAAAGTTATAATATGTTAATGAAAACTAGTATTTCATCAAAATGTATCGTCAGATCAGCATCTTAATATTGCACTTGAAGTTCAAATACTGAAATAGTGTTTGTGAGTTGATGTAGAGCCTTGACCAAGATACCAAAACTAAAAACGACCTACTGATAGAATAAGTTCTAAATCATGTCATTGACTTTTTAGAAAAAGAACTAGATAAATAAAACTAAAAAACTATCATTCTATCAAGCTACTAAATGGTTCAGATAAAATCGTAAACAATGGTGACTGGTGAACCAAGTACCCAAATAGAATTCGAAAGAGTGAGAATTAGGAAAGAGAAATGGGCCAATGAGCAAGCAGGTGCAAATCGACTAATTAGCCCAACTCGGCAACTATATGGGAGAAATTCAAAAATAGCCAAATTTGCAAGTGGTCATTCAAAAATAGCCAATTTTCATGTAAAGATAAATCTGAGCGAAAACATTGTTCAAAATCTGGAAAATACGTCAGTATATTATATCAGAGTTCCAGCATAAGTATATTCGAACTCCAGCACATTATACTGGAGTTCCAGGATAAGTATATTGGAACTCTAGCATAATATAATGGAGTTCCAGCATAAATACACTAGAACTCCAGCATACTATGCTGGAGTATACCGGTCCAGTATAATATGTTGGAAGTTGATACACAAGTGCTCGAATCTCCAGTATATTATGCTGGAACTTTCCGTGTGTTGGAGTTCCAGCATAATATGCTGGAAGTTCATACACAGGTGCACCGAACTCCAGTATATTATGTTGGGCCGATCTCTTTTGCAGCAAAATAATGGCTATTTTTCAATAACTTGGCACAAGCTGGCTATTTTTGAATGACCAAACTGAAAACTGGCCAGCCCGTGCCATTTTTACCAACTATAACATCAATCGACTAATTAGCCCAACTAGGAAACTATAACATCCGGGGGAAGTGCACAGTTAGCCATTAATTAGAGATGTCTTTACTCTTTAGCCATTGTTTAAAATGTATTTACTATTTAACTAGTGCTTAATAAATTTTTACTATCTCAGACAAAAATACTTGATGGGTTTAAAGTATCTTAGATTTAAGTTTTGATGATCTAACAAACTTATTGTCAAGAACCAGATAAAGGACCTGATGCACACTTGGCACATCTCTTCATCAATGGACTTAAGCTAATGTGAAGTTGTATGACTTCAGATAGAAAAGAACCAACTCAGGGACCTGATCCTTTGGAGTTTTCCTGACAACAGTACAAAGTGAACTCTACAGCTGGAAAATGACTGCCTGCAACTGTGCACGCTACAGTGCAGAAATAGTGCAGTAGTCACTTCCCATTGGGAAGGGCCTTGTACCAACCAAGTGTTTACATCATCCAAGTGATGTCATTCAAAGGATATTAACAAGCATTATTACAACAAAACATCACTTGAACATTTTGTGATTTCACTCAAGCATTCAAGATCTGATTATCCAGCATTGAAGTCACAAGTGCATCAAGAACAAAGTGCAACACTACTACGGATCAGTTCCATAACAAGTCTTTTGTATGTCCTTAGTTGAGTTGTATCTTTGTATTTTTTTCTTCATTGTAACTTTGCTTTTTAGAAGCTTTAATTAGGAACCTCAAAGACCATAAACCCACAGAGTTTGTGTCGTGACTAGAGTTAGTCATGAGTTAAAGTCTTTGTAATAGGTGTATTGCAAAGTGGCTTGTAATAGGTGTATGGCAAGTTAGTGAGGGATTAAGAGTTTAATTCCTAGGTTGCAATAGGTTGTAATCTAAAGATTGCTCAGCAGTGAAGTTGAAATCCTACTAGTGTAGGTCGTGGTTTTTTATCCCCTTGAGCAGGGATTTTTCCACGTACAAATCTCTTGTGTCATTTACTTACTGTTACATTAGTTAGTATTGTGGGAACTATTACAAGATTAGGTCTCCATACAGTTTGGTGGACCCATACACTCTATCAATTGGTATCAGAGCGGGTTCTTTATAAAAGGCTAACACCTAGAGAGGATCCTCAAAAATGGTTGCTCCACCAAACTTCGAGGAAGGACAATCAATCTACAAGCCTCGGAGATTCAACGGCCAATACTATGGCTGGTGGAAGACTCGAATGCATGACTTCATAATGGCAGAAGACTCCGAGCTATGGGATGTTATTTGTAATGGTTCATACATCCCAATGAATAAAGTAGGAGAACCTACTGTAATGGTGTCGAAAACCAGGAAAGAATACAATGACGCTGACAAGAAAGCTGTAGAAAATAACTTTCGTGCCAAAAATTTCTTGGTGTGTGGCATAGGACCTGATGAATATAACAGGATCTCAGCCTGTCAATCTGCCAAGGTGTGATGACCCAAAAGGGTCATCCCGTGTAATTTTAACTTAATATGTGTTCCAAGGCCCCGAAAGCCTCCATTTATCTCACCTCGATGTGCGTGCGCAGTCCGAGCGCGTAGCCTGGAAGCCTTTATGTGGACAATTGAATAAATGTTGAATTTATGATAATTAATTGAATAAAGTTGACTTTGGTCAACATTTTTGGTAAACGGACCCGGACCCGTGATTTGACGGTCCCGGAGGGTCCGTAGGAAAATATGGGACTTGGGCGTATGCCCGAAATCGAATTCCGAGGTCCCAAGTCCGAGAAATGAATTTTTAAAGAAAATTATTTTTTGAAAAATATAAAGGCTTTTGAAAATGAACTTTGATGAGAAACCTGTGTTACCGGGCCCGTATTATGGTTCCGTAGCCCGAAAGAGGTTCAATATGGTTATTATGTGTTGTTTGTGAAATTTGGAAAAAAACGGACTTGGTTTGAGGTGATTCGGACTAAAAATGGGAAATTTGAAAGTTAATGAAGTTTTGAGAATTTTCTTAGATTTTGAGGCCTAATTAAGTGTTTATGATGTTATTTTGGTGTTTTGATTACTCGATTAAGTCTGTAGGATGTTATTGAGGTTGTGTGTATATTTGGTTTGGAGCCTCGAGGGCTCGGTGGTGTTTCGGGTAGGTGTTCGGAGTGTTTGGACTCAAGAAAATACTGTTGGTACACTAGTTTTGGTGTGCCCGCACCTGCGAGCCTAGGGCCGCAGGTGCGAGATCGCAGGCGCGCCGTTTTGTCCGCAGGTGCGGTCTCTCTCGTAGATGTGGACTATCCTCCGCAGGAGCGGTCCTGCAGGAGCGGGTAAGATTCCGCAGGTGCGTCCCCTTGTGGGCCTGGCCATTTTCCGCAGGTGCGATCCCTTTCCCGCACCTGTGAGATCGCAGGTGCGAGATTCGAGCAGTGAAGTTTTTTTAAAAAACAATTCCGCAACTGTTGTTCGAATTGTTTAACAAGGTTCTGCTCCCTCGTGCTGAAAGAAGATCAATTGCTTCCAAGTCTGATCTATACCTAATGGAAGCACTTGATGAGTTCCATGCTATCAACTTGCATGCCATTATGATTGAACATATGCAGAAAGTGGCAGCTTTCAAAGATAGGAATCATGGACTTCTGTATGGATTTCTTCTCACGCTCGTCTTCAAGTTCTTCGGTGTACCCTTGGGAAATCCCAAGATGGGGACCAGGAAATAAACCTTCTCAAAAACTACACTGGAAGAATGTGAATGCATTGAAAAGGTTGGAGGAATGAGAAGCACTTCAAAAATCTCTCAGCTCATCGACGCCCAGAATAGTGCCACATAGTTATCAGGAAGCTAAAAGGAAGGAATGTCATTCTTGAGACTCAGCTTAGTAAGGCTATAGCAGCACCAGGATCTTCTAGTTCCTCAAAAGAAGAAGTTGCTCGTCTGTCTAAAGAAAATGCTGAGCTTAGGCAACAGGTGGAGAACCTGAGAGAGAAACTACTCAAAGAGCAAATGTCCGCAAATACTCGGATGGACCTTGTTCTTAAAACTCTTATTGACTCCTCCAAGACTTCCTCTTCTAGTGCCCCCTAAGAAAATCTTTCAGTGACTAGTATCAAGTTTCTATCTTTTGTTTTGATGACCTGTGGCAGTTGTTTTTTTTTTTTTTTTGTGAGTTTGGAATTCACTTGTACTGTTCCCGCCTTAAACAGTCCAAAATTGCCTTTGCTGTAATGGCAAAGGCTTATGCTTTCTAAAAATCAATGAAGACTCTCTTTTTGTTGTTAAATGCTTGTATTTTCTGCTTCTCTTTTCTATCATGTTGTGTGCACACATGTGGCATGAGTTAACTAGGCTAGACTTCTTTATGCTAATTGATTGCTTGGAATTTATAATGATGCCAAAAGGGGAAAAATAAATTGAAGCAGGGGGATCTGATTAAGGGGGAAGCATAGAGTCAGGGGGGAACTTGTGAAGTTCTTGGTACTTTATCTGGTTTATTAAGCTATGCAAATTGTTTTCAATTTTTAAAGTTTGTCATCATCAAAAAGAGGGAAATTGATGAGTTTAAAGTATCTTAGATTTATATTTTGATGAGCTAACAAACTTATTGTCAAGAACCAGATAAAGGACCTGATGCACACTTGGCACATCTCTTCATCAATGGACTTAAGCTAATGTGAAGTTGTATGACTTCAGATAGAAAAGAACCAACCCAGGGACCTGATCCTTTGGAGTTTTCCTGACAACAGTACAAAGTCAACTCTATAGCTAGAAAGTGACTGCATGCAACTCTTTCAAGAATCAATAGATTGGCATGAAAGAGTTCAAGAAATTGAGATTTTTTCTAAGAGTTCTGCAGCCTCTCAAAGATAAGTACAGACGTCTCCGTACCGATCCGCAAGACTCTACTGAACCTTCTCATGACCGTTGAGTCCTATGTAACCTAGAGCTATGATACCAACTTGTCACGACCCCAAATCCTAACAGGCTGTGATGGCGCCTATCGTGGAACTAGGCTAGCCAACCATTACTTTACTACGCATTTGTTCAATTATAAGAGTTCACAATTTAATAATAAGCATGTAACCAAGCATAGAATAGTGTAATTTAGTCTTAGCGTCCCAATAATAGTCTAAACAAAACCTCCCAAGACTGGAGTCAATAGTCATGAGCATCTAAGATCAAATAAATCTAACTCTGCTAAAACTATAATATATGCCTTTGAATCAAATTCTAAAACTAAATAAGGAAGAGAAGTGGAGAAGTTGTGGACGCTGGACAGCTACCTCGAAATCCTGTGAACTGCTGCTAACGAACAAGGAAGCTACTGCTCCAAATCGGTACCTGGATCTATGCACAGAGGCACAGGGAGTCTTTATGAGTACGCCAAATCAGTAGTAATGAAAATAAATCGCAGTTTGAGAAATATTAAACACACAGTACAGATACACCAATTCACAAACACCAGTAAAACATCAAGTCACCAGATAGTATTCATCAAATACATGAGTTCGAAAATCAGTTTCTAGAAATCCTTTGAAACAAGTGTAATACCAGTATATCTCAGTAAACTTCTCAGTAAAAGCCAGTTTGAAAACGAAGTAAATCATAGTTCAAAAACTCAGTAAAATCATCACAAACTGCCCATCGGGCCAAAATCATTTCTCGTAACAGTTGCCCCTCAGGCATTCTCTCAATCACTCAGTAACAGCTCCGCGGTCAATAATCATCACTCAGTATCAGCCCCTCGGGCAATAATCATCACTCAATAGGTACATGCGCTCACTGGGGGTGTGTACAAACTCCGGAGGGGCTCCTACAACCCAAGCGCTATAACAACATAAGGGCTGAAAGCCTCCTCACAATATAGGCCTGAAAGCCTCCCTCATATAAGGCCTGCAAGCCTCCTCACAATATAGGCCTGAAAGGCTCCCTCATATAAGGCATGAAAGCCTCCTCACAATATAGTCCTGAAAGCCTCCCTCATATAAGTCCTGAAAGCCTCCTCACAATATAGGCCTGAAAGCCTCACTCAGTCAGACACTCTCAATTTGCCCTTACGCCATAAATATACCGGGTTCTCGACCCAAAATAGTTTTTTCATTTTTCAATAACTAGTATCAAAATACTCAGAGTGTCAAAATAATTTCACAGGAAAAGACTGAGTATAAAATCATAACATATTGGTGATGAAAATATAGTAAACACAACCCCCAAGGGGTAAACAAGTCGGCACTAGGCCCCAAACATGGCTTACAGCCCAAATCATATCATAATATAATAATACTAATTAAGCATAGGCTTAAAAATCGGTTTAGCAACTCAATAGTCACCTAAATAGGAAGGATGTTTCCAAAATTTCAACCTTTGCATTTCAAAACCCGTGAAAGGGGTGCATAGTCTGGGGTTTCATACCCTCAGGATAGGATTTAAAGACATTACTTACCTCAAACTAGCCCGAAACTACTTCGCAATGCGTTCGCCTATCGAATCAACTTCCCGATGCTCCAAATCAACCAAGTTCAAATTTTTATCATCAAATTATGCTCAAGGAATAAATTCCAATTGAAAAATATCGAATTTAGCTCAAAAATCTAAATTCGGTCAAAACCCGACCCCCCGGGCCCGCGTCCCGAAACTCAGAAATTTTTATACCAAAATATTCTCCGTCCTCTCACGAGTCTGTAAATATAAAGAACACCTAAATCCAAATTCGTTTGACCCCTCAAATCGACCCCTAAAGATCTCACAATCTCAAGCCCTAAACCCACATTTTTCTACTGATTTCCATGAATTTAATACTGAGATTATGTTCTATAATTCTCCATAAACGAGTTTTAAGGTCCAAAATACGTACCTTTATGAATGCCACTGATTTCCCTCTTCAAAAATCGCCTCAAGAGCTCTTTGTCCGTACAAAAATGGTGTAAAAAGGGTTTAGGTCGCGGAAGGGTTTATTTTTTATAACTGCCCAGGGGTTCCGCACCTGCGGCCCCTTTTTCGTACCTGCGGTCCCCTAACCGCACATGCGAACTTCCCCGCACCTGCGGTCAATCTTCCGCAGGTGCGGAAATCACTGTGATTCCGCACCAGCAGCTCTTTGCTGCAAATTCCAACTCCGAACTCTCCGTTAACCACTAAAACTCAATTCCGAGCCCCTCGGGACCCCAACCAACTATACCAACACATCACATATTATCATTCAAACTTAGTTTCACTCTCAAAACACTAAAATTAACATCAAAATACCAAAATCGCATCGGATTCAAGCCTAAGAACTTTCAAATTTCTAAAATCCACCAACTATGTCGAAACTATCCAAAACTACTCCGATTGACCTGAAATTTTGCAGACATGTCCAAAATGACATTACGAACCTGTTCCAACTGTTAGAATTACATTCGGACCCCGATAGCCTATTTTCCACCGCCAACCGGAAATCACCAAAAACTAACTTTCACCAATTCAAGCCTAATTCTACACCGGACATCACAAAAATATTCTGAACATACTCCTAAGTCCCAAATCACCTAACGAAGCTATCCGAGCCATAAAATCTGCATTTCGAGGTCGTTTACCAATAAGTCAACTCTCATTTGGCTTTTCTAACTTCAAGGCTATTTTTAAAGACTAAGTGGCTAAACTCTCACCACAACCATTTCAATTTCAAGCCTATCAACTCTAATACATCAATAACGGTATAATCCATCTATAACAAGTCAAATGCAGTAATTATAATGCAGATTCTACGTAACGACAGACCGGGTCGTTACAAACATTTTGTGATTTCACTCAAGCATTCAAGATCTGATTATCCAGCATTGAAGTCACAAGTGCATCAAGAACAAAGTGCAACACTACTACGGACCAGTTCCATAACAAGTCTTTTGTATGTCCTTAGTTGAGTTGTATCTTTGTATTTTTTCTTCATTGTAATTCCTACTTTGCTTATTTAGAAGCTTTAATTAGGAACCTCAAAGACCATAAACCCATAGAGTTTGTGTCGTGACTAGAATTAGTCATGAGTTAAAGTCTTTGTAATAAGTGTATTGCAAAGTGGCTTGTAATAGGTGTATTACAAGTTAGTGCGGGATTAAGAGTTTAATTCCTAGGTTGCAATAGGTTGTAATCTAAAGATTGCTCAGCAGTGAAGTTGAAATCCTACCAGCGTAGGTCGTGGTTTTTTATCCCCTTGGGCAAGGATTTTTCCACGTAAAAATCTCTTGTGTCATTTACTTACTGTTACATTAGTTAGTATTGTGGGAACTGTTACAAGACCAGGTCTCTATACAGTTTGGTGGACTCATACACTCTATCAATACGACTGTACTAGACATGGTGTTGTGTAAATATTAAGGATACAATGTCCTTAACTTCATAAATATTGTGTAAATATTAAGGACATCGTCTCTTAAATCTTCAAATTTTTAGAGGAACTTCTGTAATGGTAGCTATAGAATATGAATTGTGTAATTCAAGAAATCAGTTCAGTTCCATTTATAAGGGAAAACAAACTTTGAGTATCTTTTGTACTGGGCTTGTTTCTATGATTGTATCTCTTCGTCTATTTCTCATTCTTTATTTTTTCTGTTGTTCGCTCATTCTCCTTTTTTGGATTCATGAGAATTAAAGCTTCAAATTTATCATGTCTATTTCTTTTGTTGCAATTTTTTGTGGCTTTCGGACTGTCATTAAAAGAACCATCAATGAAATTGCACCTTCCGTTGTTAAACTTTAGGATAACATGTCCTTAACTTTATGTGTGCAGTGCAAATGTTAAGGACATGGCGTCCTTAACTTCATGTGTGCAGTGAAAATATTAAGAACATGGCGTCCTTAACTTCATGTGTGCAGTGTAAATGTTAATGACATAATGTCCTTAACTTGTATTTGCACCTCTGTTGTTAAATTTTAGGACCTCGTGTTCTTAACTTCATGTGTGCATTTTAAATGTTAAGGACATGGTGTCCTTAACTTCATGTGTGCAGTGTAAATGTTAATGACATAATGTCCTTAACTTGTATTTGCACCTCTGTTGTTAAATTTTAGGACCTCGTGTTCTTAACTTCATGTGTGCATTGTAAATGTTAAGGACATGGTGTCCTTAACTTCATGTGTGTAGTGTAAATGTTAAGAACATAGTGTCCTTAATTTATGAGTGTTGTGTAAATATTAAGGACAAGGTGTCCTTAACTTCATGAATGTTGTGTAATATTAAGGACAGAATATCCTGTATTTGCACCTTTCATTGTTAAACTTTAGGACATCATGTCCTTAACTTCATATGTGCAGTGCGAATGTTAAGGACATTGCGTCCTTAACATCATGTGTGCAGTGTAAATGTTAAGGACATCATGTCCTTAATATTTACACAACACTCATGAAGAAAGGGTAAAAATGTCTTTTTAGATTAATTTTAGTAGAGTATTGGCTATTTTTGCTCAGCATTAAAAATACTGGATAGAAACTAAATACCATGTTAAAAAGTGGCTATCCCACGCCATTTCTACGCATTCGGGTAGGTCTAAATTTTCTGTCACAACCCGAAATTTCTCACCGTCGGGACCGTGATGGCGCCTAACGTTGAACCCGCTAGGCAAGCCAACGTGAGTTATTCAAATTTACTTTAATCCTTTATTATTAGACTAAAATAGGTGAAATACAATATTTTTCATAAATAAAAGTATAAAATGAAACAGGCTATATGTACATAACTCAATCCACTACTTTTACGAAATTTCCAAAAATAACCAAATCCCAGAATGTTGGAGTCACAACCCACGGACTGTCTACGAATAATACATATAATGGTCTGAAGGAAATAAATACATATGTTTCTGAAATAAGTAGAACAGAGTACAAAGATGAAATAGGAGGGGACGCCAAGGCCTGCGGACGCCAACAGGACTACCTCGGTGTCTCCACGTGGACTGAAGGCAGCCTCCTCGCTCTAGTGTCCAAAGGGTCCTGTACCGGGATCTGCACAACAAAAGATGTGCAGAGTGTAGCATCAGTACAACCGACCACATGTACTGAGTAAGTGTCGAGCCTAACCTCGGCGAAGTAGTGACGAGGCTAGGACAAGACAACCAAGACAACCTGTGCAATTTAACAATATTCGTAAATAATAATAACAACAGGAATTAAACAACAAGTACTAAGGAAAGGGAGAACATGTTGTGGAAGAGAACATCAGATAACAAAAATAACGAAATAAGGCAACAGTTCAAATATCAAAGTAACAACAGAAAATAACAACACAGAGAAAGCAGTGCACGGCATCACCCTTCGTGCTTTTACTCTCATCCTCACCAAATAATAAAGGCAAGTGCACGGCATCACCCTTCGTGCTTTTACTCTCATCCTCACCAAATAATAAAGGCAAGTGCACGGCATCACCCTTCGTGCTCTTACTCACATCCTCACAATAATCAATAGAAATGGCACAACATCACCCTTTGTGCTTTACAATCTTCCTCACTCAAACAATATCAATAACAGAAGTTTGGCAAGGAAATATCCACAATATGAACCATAATAAGAAATCACAACATCCCGACAAGGGTATAACAGTAAAAATATCACCGCCCCGGCAAGAGACACAACTATAACCAATCTCACTCAAATACATATCCTTACATAAGATTTCTCAACCGGAACTAATACTCAACAATATTTATTAACAAGAATTTCCACCAAAAAGAACAACCACAAAGTGAAATTCAAGCTATAACGCAGTAAATATCAATGAAAACCACAAAATTCATAATATCCGACTCACGGGCATGCTTGAAACCAACATATAGGTACCCATCACCTCACCTATACGTTGAACATGGTATAAACACATAGCAAATAAGACTCAACACCTATTCCCTCAAGCTAAAGTTAGGCCAAACACTTACCTCGACTTCCACGACCAAAATCAAGCCTCAATCACCGCTTTTGCTTTTGAACTTGACTCCAAATCGATTGTATCTAGACATAATTGACTCAATAACATCAATAAACGCTAAATAATTCAATTCCAATGCTTAATTTTAGATTTTCTATCATTCTTCCCAAAAAGTCAAAAATCGACCCCGGGCGCGCTTGGTCAAAACACGAGGTTCGGACCAAAACCCGATCACCCATTCAACCACGAGCCCGAATATGTAATTAGTTTCGAAATGAGACCCCAAAACGTGGTCTAAATTCCAATTATACAAAAAGCCCTAACTCTACCCAAATCCCTAATTTTCTACCCTTAAGAACATGATTTAGGCCTAGAAAACTAATGGGTGTTAATGGAAATTGAAGAAAACAAGTCTAAGAATACATACATATGATTTTGTAATGAAGTTCCCTTTCAAAAATCGCCCAAACTGGAGTATAGAAGAAGAAGTTATGAGTTTTTGAACTAATCCCGTAATGGCTACTGGTTTTAAAAATAACTGGGCGAAATTGCTATATGCGTTCACACAGGGTTAATAATTACCCGACTCCCAGCCCCCTAATAAGCTATGTGTTCGCATCCCCCTGTGTGCGTTCGCATAGAGCAAGGTTCCTGTGCTCCGCGTTCGCACCTGGTGTGATTCATCGCACAGTACTAGCCAACCCCCCTCCCCGCGTATGCATTGCGTTCACATGGAATCCCATGCGTTCGCATAGGGCAAATTTCCTGGACACCAGCAACAACAATTAGACACCAGATTTTTCTAAGTTATAACACCCCAACATCTATCTGAAACTCACCCGAGCCCTCAAGGCTCCAAACCAAACATGCACACAACCTCAACAACATCCTTCGGACTTACTCGTGCGATCAAATCGCCAAAATAACCTCTTAAACAACGAATTTAACATCAAAATAAAGGAAAATTTCCAAAACTTCCAAAGTGTCAAATTTTACAACTACGGGTCCGAATCACGTCGATCGACTTCCGTTTCTTACCAAATTTTACAAACACATCATAATTATCATATCGAACCTGTACCGTGATCCGGAACCAAAATATGGTCCCGATACCATAGATTTCAAATATAATTAAACTTTCAAAATCCTTATATTTTCAGAAAAACAATTTCTTTCAAAAATTCATTTATTGGGCTTTGGACCTCGAAATTCGATTCCGAACATATGTCCAAGTCCCATATTTTCCTACGGACCCTCCGGGACCATCAAATCACGGGTTCGGGTCCGTTTACCAAAAATGTTGACCAAAGTCAACTTAAATCAAATTTCAAAAACAAAACTATCATTTTTCTCAGTTTTCACATAAAGGCTTCCCGGCTATACGCTCGGGCTGCGCACGCAAATCGAGGTGAGATAGAATGAGATTTTCAAGACATCGAAACACAGATTTGACTTATAAAATACGGGATGACCTTTTGGGTCATCACATTTTCACAAGCCCAAATAGACAAAAGATGAGTAAAAATAGCACGAGCTAGCCAGTTTTCGGGTTGGTCATTCAAAAATAGCCAGCATTTGCAAAGTCATTGAAAAATAGCCACTATTTTGCTGCAACACGAAAAGTTCCAGCATAATATACTGGAGATCGGTGCACCTTTATATGAACTTCCAGCATATTATGCTGGAACTCCAACACGCGGAAAGCTGCAGCATAATATATTGGAGATTGGAGCACTCGTGTATGAACTTCCAGCATATTATGTTGGACCGGTATATAATACTGGAACTCTAGTATATTATGCTGGAAGTTCAGTATACTTTGCTGGAACTCCTGTATAATATATTGGAGTTCCAGTATACTAGTATGCTGGAACTCCGGTATATTATACTGGAGTTCCAGTATATTATACTGGAATTTCTGTATATTATGCTGGAGTATTTTCTGAATTTTGAATAGTGTTTTTGTTCAGATTTATTTTTACATGAAAAGTGGCTAAATTTCGATTATTTTTTAAATTGTGACTATTTTTGAATGACCACTTGTAAATTTGGCTATTTTTGAATTTCTTCCAAAGGATTATAGTCTTTATACATTCCCAACTCAGCTAAGAATAAAAAAAGGCAGGAATGTAGAGAGAGAATGTCTGGCGATTTGCTAAGCAAGGCAGCTTACAGTCGCCATTACTGGGAAACTCCATTACTGACCTACAATTCCTCACTGTATTATAAAGATGACGAGATTAATTACACCAAAAAGTGGAGTTCCACAAAAATTAGCTCTGATGCAACCGTTACATTGGTTACCAGGCATGGTAAGTGCTCCCGCGGTCATGCAAGCTCCGTCGGAAGTGGAGAAGATAGACATGCAACCACTGGAAACAAATATGCGCACAACAGCTAGGAAATTGACTTACTCGATTGGATCTCAAAAACAAACTACGGGTGATGTTGTGAAAGGAAACAAAACTCAAACACAGAGCATGCAACTCAAATTCTATCCTCCGATGGTGAAGGATGGAGTGAAAATGGCCAAATTGAATCCAAAGGAGATAGAACTGCAAGCCCAGAAGTGGAGAACAGCTTTGATAGGATATGTCCTGGGGGGAAATCCGTCGTTTAAGGAGATGCTAAAGTTTGTTTATGGTGTTTGGAATATGGTTGTTGCTCCAATAGTATTGCTGCATGACGATGGATACTTCATTTTTAAGTTTGAAACTATGGAGGACAAAGATATAATAATGCAACATGGACCGTACACATTCAATAGCAAGCCTATGATATTGAAGGATTGGGATCCAAATTTCCAGATCCAAAATGAATCAATGAGAATTGTTCCAATTTGGGTCAATTTTCCAGGTCTGCCTATTCAGTGTTGGGCTGAGGAAAACCTAGGTAGGATAGCCAGCCTACTAGGAAAGCCTATTTGTACTGATAGATTAACGACTGAATGTGAGAGGATTCATATGCTCGAGTACTAGTTGAAATGGATATAACTCAACCTCTACCTGATGAGGTCTACATTGAGATACCTAATGGAAGAAGTTGGATACAGATGGTGGAGTTCGAGTGGAAACCGAAGTTTTTCCTAGAATGTAACAAATTTGGGCATGGAATAGGTGAATGCCAACAAGCTATGAAACAAGATGAGGAACCAAAGCAGAGAAGGAGAAGAAGGAAGTGAAGCAAAATGTAATGGAATCCAAAGGTTGTTGTTGATAGTAAACAGCAATAGGATGAACCAATCGACCATGAAGCTACGCAGGAGATACAAGTGCAAAACAAAGGAAAGCAGGTAGTAACTATACAAAGATCACCTGGAAAATCAAAGCATAGAGAGATTAACTATGAGGAGTTAGCTAGAAGAAACACCATTTCACCACTGACCATAATGGAGGAGCCACCAGAGGTGAATCAGCAGGTACAATTGATTAACAAAGAAACAGGGCAAATGAGCCTAGAATGCACTCCTAATAATCATATTCCCCCATGATTATTGTGTCTTGGAATGTAAGAGGACTGAATAATTCCTATTAACAGCGAGAAGTTAGAAAATTCTTGCTGACTAATAAAGTAGATATGATTGCTTGCCTAGAAACTAGAGTGAAACAACAAAGATCAAAGGTTATACATAGGAGAATGAGGGGAGATTGGAGAATAGAAGATAATTATGCTTATGCACCTAATGGGAGAATATGGCTAATGTGGAAGGAAACAAATGTTCATATTACAATATTAGAGAGCACAAATCAAATGATTCACTGTCATGTGAAGGACAAAAATTCAGCATTCACTAGCCACATAACCTATGTGTATGGTCTGCACACTACACAGCATAGAGTACCACTATGGAGTAGTCTGAGGAGTATACAACTAAATGGACCTTGGCTTATAATGGGGGACTTTAATAGTGTATTAAATGTAGATGATAGAGCTAATGGAAACCCAGTTCATCAAGCAGAAATAACTGATTTTCAGAATTGCACTGACATTGGAGTGGGGCAAATTACTAAAAGAGGAGGCAGATTCTCAAGGTGCAACAAAAGGGATGCAGAGGTTAGAGTATATAGTCATATAGATTGGGCCTTTGGGAATGCTGAATGGTTCAATTTGTATATTGGGATTGAGGCAATACATGCTACTGGATGTGTAGACCACACCCCTATAATGCTAGATACTGAGGTGCTAAAGGTTAAGGTGAAAAGGCCATATAGGTTATTAACAACAGTGATGAATCAAAAATAATACAAGGAGATAGTACAGAGAATTTGGAGACAGAAGATCAAGGGAGCTGGTATGTACTCTATATGGAGGAAATTGAAGCAGATTGAACAAGCCACCAGAGACATACAAAAAGAACATTCATCGGTTGATCAAAAGTTAATCCAAATGAGAGAAGAACTGAAGGAAATCTAGGGGAAGCTGAATGAGGAATAGTTTAATACAGGGCTGATAGCAGAAGAAAGGAAGTGCTTAGCCGGAGTTGAAAATGGGAAGCAATTCAAGAGCAAATAATGAGGCAAAAATCAAGGGCCACTTGGATCCAATTGGGAGACAACAGTACCAAATACTTTCATGCTTACATGAGATCTGGACAAGCAAGAAACAAATTAAGATGCATATACAATGACAGTCAAATGAAGATCACTGAACCTAAGCAAATTCAGCAAGAATTCACACAGTTTCTTCAGCAACTACTGGGGACAGCAGCAGAACAAATGCCAGGTATTGATATCAATATAGAAAGGGATGGTCCTTTCTTGACATTGTATCAGCAACACCAGCTGTTACTGCCAGTAACAAGTGAGGAAATCTGTTAAATTGTGGAGAAATTGCCTAATGATAAGGCTCCAGGTATAGATGGATACCCTGCAGAGTTTTTTTAAGATTTTTGGCCAATTATAGGTCAAGAGGTTATAGAAGTTGTACAACAATTCTTTCAAAAATGGCAAACTACTGAAAGAAGTGAATTGTACAACTGTTACATTGATCCCAAAGGTGAAGAACTCCAGTTTTGTTAAAGAATTTAGACTTATTGCTTGCTGCTCGACACTGTATAAGATAATAGATAAGATCTTAACAAATAGACTTAAACAGGTGGTGGATTTTCTGGTTGGTCCCTCACAATCTGCTTTCATAGAGGGGAGGAACATACTAGACAATGTTATTATGGCACATGAGTTAATCAAAGGGTACACTCAAAATGCCGTATCTCCTAGATGTATGATCAAGGTAGACATTAGGAAAGCTTATGATTCAGTGGAATGGGGTTTTTTGAAATTAGTTTTGCTGGAATTTGGGGTGCCATACAAGCTGGTAGAGTTGATTATGGAATGTGTTTCTACAGTGAGTTATTCCCTGCTATTGAATAGAGGATTATCTAATAAGTTTGAAGCAAAGAAAGGGATAAGACAAGGGGACCCATGTCCCCTTACTTGTTTGTATTAGACATGGAATACCTCAATAGATCATTGAAATCATTGACAAAGGTTCCAGATTTCAACTTCCATCCCAAATGCACCAGATTACAAATACTTCACATCTGTTTTGCAGATGATTTGTTGATGTGTTGTAGAGCTGATGAAGTCTCAATGAAGATGTTGATGGGGTGTTTTGATCAATTCTCAAAGATGGCAGGGCTTCATGCAAACTTGGAAAAAAGTTCACTATACATAGCAGGTGTTGCCAGGGATTTCAAAGATAGAATGTTGGAAGAACTTCATTTAACAGAAGGCAACTTTCCTTTCAAGTATCTGGGAGTGCCTTTGTCCACAAGGAAGATTACTATACAGCAATGCATGCCTTTAGTTGAGAGAATTGTGGATAGAATCAGAAGCTGGACATCCAAATTCCTATCATATGCTGGCAGATTACAGCTCATTAAGAGTGTATTATTTGAAATGTAAACTTATTGGGCTCAAGTCTTTCTTATCCCAAAGAATATTGTCAAATTGGTGAATGGTATATGCAGGAACTACTTATGGACTGGTAGCCATGATAGTACTCATAGGGCTCCTATAGCATGGGAGACCTTATGCAAACCAAAAGCTGCTGGAGTTTTAAATATCATTAGTTATGAGAGATAGAACAAAGCTGCATTGACAAAGCTGTTATGGGCTTTAGTGAATAAAAAAGATAAACTTTGGATCAAGTGGATTCATGGACAGTACATAAAGCAGAAAGACATAACTACTATGGAAGCCCCTAAGCAAGCTAGCTGGCTGGTGAGGAAAATATTCTCAGCAAGAGAGTGGTGGGCAAATGATATGAGAAGTATACAACTATGTACTCAGAATGGGATATTCAGCATCAGAAAGGCTTATCTTCAAACTACACCAAGGCATCCCAGAGTGCACTGGAAATCACTAGTGATGATCAAAGGGACTTACCAAAGCAGCAGTTTATACTATGGATGGCAATGCAGAGAAGACTGGCAACAGTAGACAGATTAATTAAATGAGGAATCCATGTAGACCAATCATGTACACTATGTGGGAGAGATATTGAAGAGACACATGAACACTTGTTCCTTGAGTGTTCATATTCTCAGAATCTTTGGAATGGAATGTTAAGATGGTTAGAATATCACAGAGCACCTGGCAGTTGGGATGTAGAAGTGCAGTGGCTACCTGCAAATGTTAACAACAGAAATCCAAAGAAAGCCTTGTTAGGAGTGGTATTTGCTGCAGTGGTATACAACATATGAATGGAGAGAAATGAAAGGAGATTTCAACAACAGAAAAGAGAGGTTAAAGATAGAGCCAAAGACATTGATGTTCAAGTGCATATTGCCGGACAAAAGAAGCTCAAGTGGTTGCCTATTCTGGAGTCGTAAAATAATTATCTTGTTTGTCATAGCACATAGGAGAGCATATAGTGTTGTGAATTAGCTAAGCAACAGTGTTAGTTGTATAGTTTTTGCTTATTTGGTTTTGTTTGAGATCTGTTCGATAGTCCATGAAGAACAGATGATGTATATTTGCAAAAGGTTGAAATAAAGTTTTTTCTTTCAACCATAAAAAAAATCAAAAAAAGACTTTAAACACATTTGTGTATGAGTTCGTACCCAAATAGTCTTGTACCGTTTGATTTAAATACTTTATCTCATGTTAACTACGTGAGAAGTTTAAAAAATTAGTGTCCTTTTCCTCAATAATTTTAGTTCTTTGGAACTTGAATTACGTACGTTTTTTTTGTTTCGACAATAATCCTTCCGCGGTTCGCCTGATTATTACGTAAGCTTTGATTTCATAGTCTAGAGAGATACAAAACCCTTGATGTCTGTCCAAAAGCCTTATAAGATGGAAAAAAGGAATCATAACTTAATTTCTTTTGGCTAAAATGTATATTAGTAGTTACAATAAAGGGTAGTTGACTTTTAACCGCGTATGGCAGCTGAAAAGTATTTTACAAAGTGAACAAGACAATGTAAATGATCAGACAATTACCTTGTATGCTACGCAAATTTTAAATGAGTTGTGTACCTTTTAACAAAGTAGTGTACAGCCTCCATATTTTGACAAAGTGGAATCATGACCACAGACATCATGGTCTTCTTTTACACTGTCTGAAAGGATTGAACTTCGTCAAGTCATCATTCCAGACATGTCATTTTCTTAGACATAGATTGTGCAATACATTTGTGATCCCTCTCTTTTAAAGGAGTAAGCATAATAGTAACATATTACCAATAACCAACTGGGAAAAAAAAAAGTGAAGTAAGCCTTCGAGTAACGGTAAAATTATTTTCGTGTGATCCATATGTCATGAGTTAGCGTCATGGAAACAACAATTAATAGTTGTATTAGGTTAGGCTGTATACGTCACATCCTTAAAGTACGACCCATTCCCAAATTTTGTGACAATGCGGGACGCTTGGTGTATCGAGGTGCTTATGCATGGATAGTATGATAAATGAACTACATCTGTGTGTGTTTGTTTTACATAAATTTTGATCACTTAATTTTCTAACTTTTCACAAAATGTTACATATAAATCAAAACAGGAAGTGGTATAACGTATTATATATTTTCTAAAATAGTGGTAGCAATAGCTAACAAATTCCAGACACACTCTAAAGTCTAAATATAATTGATAATCAATCAAACAAAAATAATAAGTAAAGTGAGTGTTCAACCGTAACATATAAAATAACGTAATTTAATTATTTAATGTTGGCTCCCAGAGCAAATTAATTAAAGTTTGGGTATACACTAGTTGGGGTAAGATTTTTGTAGTAAATAACATACGGCAGGCAATGTTGAGAAAAAACCCTATTCTTAAGGAAACACATGATACTATACTATTTCTCTATGTATACTTTCTTGCCTAATATTTTATTAATGTCGTTTTTTTTTTCAGCTAAGGTGACGGATCTATAGAAGATACTTGTAATATATTGTACGTAATTCCTCTTACAAAGAAAAAGATACGTTATGTTTTATGGGTTGCATTGGCGTGTACAAAGAAAACCGATAAACTGCATCAAATAGATAATTCGAGTCAAAATCGGAAAAAAAAAATTCAACTATGGTTTGATTTGATTTGGTTTTGTGTTGGAAAAAAACCCGACCATAATTGGTTTGGTTTGCTTTTAAATATATATAAAAAAAAGTCAAACCGAAACCAAACCAACCCGACAATATTATATTTATGGAAGTTTTAAATATATTTAATACATAGAAATAGCTATATTATATTAAAAGGAGAGTAGTGAAGCATGTGGCAAGCTAAAAGAAGCCACTTGGCAATTTTAAGACAACATTAAAAATTTGAATTATAAATGGAAACATAATTAATGTAAGTAGTTTGATAAATCTTATATTCAATCTAAAGAAATCTTAGACAAATCCAATCTATATATCTACATTTAAATTTATATTTATATGTATAATTGTAGCAATATCTGTATTGATCCACCCATATATTTTCTTTCTATATTAGCTAGAAACATGGAGGTAAAAAATTAACTAAAAATTATAATAGAAAAAAATAAAATAAATATAGAAAGACGATTGAGATAATCTGTGACTATTTATACTTTGGAGTAAGTTAAAATTAAATTAAATTTTACTTAAGATATTAAAGATTTATTAAATTTTAAAATTAAATAAATTCAAGCGGTAAAATAAGATCTTAGATAAAGTATATAAATTATTTATAAGGTAAGAAAAAACTTAAATAATTAGTAAAAATATTTTAATAACAAGAATAATAATGTCATATTAATATTGATAAATCTGACAAATGACTATTTTATATGTAAATATTACTACAACATTCAGATATAATGGGTTCAAACAATTAAGAAAATATTTTTTGTGATTAATATTTGAATTGAGTGCAGTTAGTTTAAGTTTGAAAGCATAACATAATATTCTGATAATGCAGTCAAATGTAGATAATAGAATAATAAACTTATTTGAATTAGAGAAAGTTTTTAATTTTTTATCTATATTATATTAGAAAGACTGTGGTAGAAATAGATATTAAATTCAAACAAGCTAATAAACATTCACATGAAAATGTAATAATATTAAGTATTAAATAATATAATATCAAAAATAAAAAATAAATAGAGAAAAAAATTAGAATTTTTTATCATAGAATAAAAATGGTAAAACTTATTTAAATTTGAGATGAAAAACTTTTTTATATTATGATAAGAAAAGTCATAATATGGATAGGTCCACGTAACTCAAGTCTAATAGATAAAATCAAAAATTAAAAATATTGGATAATAGAAATAAATTAGAGATAATGTGAGGATATTTATAAATCATAAATTTAGAAAATAAATTAAATATACAAACTTAAAATTAGAAAGGGAAAGGCTAATTGGATTTGAAATTAGAAAGTTGTTAAAATTAAATATACAATACTTAAAAAATTAGCAAAATTATGTTACATTATTAAAAGTTTACTATTAGACATGAAAGAGAAAGGATAATTGAATTTAAAATTAGAAAGTTGTTAAAACTATGATTAAAATGCTAAAACTATGGATACTATCACGAAATTGAAGTCTTATTTATGAAAAAAAAATAACTAAAATACAAAATAAATTTCTAATATAGTAATTACACTATTGAAAATTAACAATTAAATTTGTATTAAAGCTAAAAAGAAAAAGAAATTACATAAGAAATAAGCTGAGAGTGAAAATGTTACTACAATTTTTAAAAGCATAACATAATTTTTTGAAATTGCGTTCTAATTAAAAATAGAATGATAAGAATAATTTGAATTTGAGATGAGATTTATTTTTTTATATAATTTTTTTATTATGGAGAATATTACGTTAATAAATAAAATGATAGTAAACATATTACTACATACATATAATATGTTCAAACAATTAAGAAATTATTTTTCTAATATTAGAATAAAATTTTATGAATATAAAATAACTTTCTAATATGTGTAATTTTATTAACGAAAATTAACATCAAAATTTATATCTTAAAGCTAAAAATAAGGAAATTTAATTGCATTCAAATAAAAAATAATTATAAGAGAACTCAATTCATGTGGAACATAATCATCAAATAACTTACGTATTAATATTTTAGCCTACGTCAATTTTATAATTTAAAATAAAATATGATATTATTTTGGTTATAGGTAAAAAGATTAATGTAAAAACTAATAAAAATTTATAGTAGATAAGAGAAAGTATAAAAATAGAGATAGTATAAGGATACTTATACATTAACATAATTTAAAAATAAATAAATTAAAAAATTAATTATATTTAATAATATTACAATAAATTTAATTGATTAAAAAATTTTGAATGTGAGGATATTAGCATAAAGATATACCAAATTTCAAGAAAAAAACATTTCTATTTGTTAAATACTATTAAAAGAATAATAAGCAAGACATTAATTTAATTTAAGCTAATAAAATATTATATGATAGTACAATAATATTAAATAATAAATAATACAATAACTATAAGAAAAAAACAAAACAAAAAAGAATTTGTGTGCAAATAATGTGATGAATAAAACATATTTAAGTTTTAGATAAAAACAAAGTGATAGTAAGAATTTTGTTAAAATAATATGATCTATTGTGCTCAAACAAGACGGATCACAACATGTATCACGACCCGAAATCCTAGCTTCAGGCCGTGATGGCGTCTAACGTTGAACCCACTAGACAAGGCAACATGTGCATTAAATTGACTTATTAACAATTAAATAACCAAAAATAACTAGAACAAAGATAATAAAAATGCGGAAGTAATACAAAATTCAAGAATTCAATAGAAGTCCCGTAATAATTTTACTTAAGTACAACCCCAGAAACCGGTGCAACAATCTCACGAACAGTCTAAGAGTTTACTAAATACAATGGTCTGAAATAAGTATATACAACTATCTTGGAACTACTGAAATAAGACAGAAAATGAGAGAAAAGGGTAAGAGGTGACGCCAAGGCCTGCGGACGTCTGCAGGGCTACCTCGGTGTCGTCGTGGACTGAAGGATACTCCCTCGCTCAGTGTCCACTGGGTCCGGTGCTGTAATCTGCACATCATGGAGAAGTTCAGGTGTAGCATCAGTACAACCGACCCCATGTACTGAGTAAGTACCGAGCCTAACCTCGGCGAAGTAGTGACGAGGCTAGGACACGACAACAAATAACACATGTGCAGTTCAATAATATAACAGGAAGTAATGACAGGAAATAAATAAGTAATACAGCTACGGGGGAGAACATGTTGGGGATAAAGGGGCCACAACTGCTAAAACAACAGAACAAGATAATAATTGAAATGTAGAAATAACAGCAGGAATTTAACAGCTCGGAACAAGTAAATAAACAGAAAAAGGCACGGCATTTCCCCTCGTGCATAACCTCAAAATCACTCGGCACGGAATGTCCCCTCGTGCATAACCTCACAGTCACTCGGCACGGAATGTCCGCTCGTGCATAAATAATAATCGCTCGGCACGGAATGTCCCCTCGTGTAATAATAGATAATCATTCGGCATGGAATGTCCCCTCGTACAAAAGCTCACAATCACTCGGCACGGAATGTCCCCTCATGCATAGCATAAATAAAAGCAATAATTAGACAGGAAAATGCAACAATAGGAAACCCCAAATACACAGAAATATTCAACAGAGATTCTATCGTCCCGGCAAGGGACTCAACTATAACAAATCTCACTCAGAGGTATAATTCACAATATAATCCTCAACCGAACGAATAATCAAATAACTTTCCACATCATGAAATACTCTCAATATATCACCTCCAGAATGATAAGAAATCCGTAACACAGAGAATATCAAATAACACAATGAAAATTATCAAGTTCGACTCACGAGCATGCTTGACCACAATATATAGGTACATGTCACCTCACCTATACGTTGGACATGGATTAACACATAGCAAATAATACTCTATACATATTCCCTCAAGCTAAGATTAGGCCAAACACTTACCTCGGCTCCAAGAATGCAAATCAAGCCTCTAACACTACTTTTCCTCTCGAATCCGACTCTGAAACAATCGTATCTATACATAATCGACTCAATAATATCAATAATTATTCAACAATTCAATTCCAAAGCCTAATTATAGATTTTCCAACATTCTTCCAAAAATTCCAAAATTCGACCCCGGGCCTTTTTGTTCCAAACACGAGGTTCGGACCAAAACCCGATCACCCATTCCTCCACGAGCCTGAATATATAAATTGTTTTGAAATCCAACCACAAAACGAGGGTGAATTCCCAAAAATTCAAAAAGCCCTAACTCTACCCAAATCCCCAATTTCTACCCTTTAATTCAATATTTTTAGGCCAAGAATCTAATAATTGTTGAAGATGGAAGAAAATGGAGTTAAAATCACTTACCTATGAAGCTATGGTAGAAGAGGTTCTCCAAAACCGCCTAAGAGGGTTGGGAAAGAAGGGGTTTATGAAAATGGTGAAAAGTCCCGTATGTATTCTGTTTTGGGTATTAAAAATAACTCGGCGTTTTTTGGTCTGTGTGATCGCGGGGCTACAAGTGCGATCGCATAGAGGGACTGAACTTAAGTTGTGCGATCGCGGGTCTACAGGTGCGATCGCAGAGTGTATCTACCAGTCCCCCCCCCCCCCAGCTCACCTACCCTTGTGCGGTCGCTGACCCCCCTATGTGATCGTACAGTGCTACCCAACCCCCTCCCAAGTTACCCTGTGTGTTCGCATGAGTTCTAATGCGTTCGCACAGTACAAATTTCCCAACACCAGAAACAGCAATAAGACATCAGATTTTTCAACACTTATGCACTCCGACACCTACCTGAAACTCACCCGAGCCCGCGGGGCTCAAAATTAAATATACACACAACCACTAAAATATCCTACGGACTTATTCGAGTAATCAAAACACCAAAATAACACCATAAACACTGAATTAAACCTCAAAATCTATAGAATTTCTCAAAACTTCATTAACCTTCAAATTTTTCATTTTTAGTCCGAATTCCTCAAACTAAGTCCGTTTCTTACCAAATTTCACAGGTAGCACATAATAAACATATTGAACCTGTTCCGGGCTCCAAAACCATAATACAGGCCCGATAACACAAGTTTCACGTCAATTCTCATTTTCAAAAACCTTTATATTTTTCAGAAAATAATTTTCTTTAAAAATTTATTTCTCGGACTTGCGACCTCGGAATTCAATTTCGGGCATACGCCCAAGTCCCATATTTTCCTGCGGACCCTCCGGGACCGTCAAATCACGGGTGCGGGTCCGTTTATCAAAAATATTGACCAAAGTCAACTGTATTCAATTAATTATCATAAATTCAATATTTATTCAATTTTCCACATAAAGGCTTCCCAGCTACGCGTCGGGGTTGCGCACGCACATCGAGGTGAGATAAATGGAGGCTTTCAGGGCCTCGAAACACATATTAAGTTAAAATTACATGGGATGACCTTGTCATCACAACATGATATGTTTAGCATTCTTTAATATTGACAGCGAAACGAAATGCAAAACTAAAATCAATGAGTTAGGTTGCTACAAATTTTTAAAAAAGGTTATGCACTACGAGATATGAATAATAATTTCATATCCCACTTCATAATTAATATCTAATATTATATAATATTTATCTGAGAGGTTTATATTTTAAGGTTATTTGCACATGATTCAAACAACCTACATCATAATTTAACATGATTTGTGTCCGCGCATCGCGCGGATACTAATACTAGTTTATTGTAGTGCGGTTTATCAATATTTCTTAAACTTTTTCATAATTTTATCTTTTAACGTATTATTTCAAATTTGGACTATAATTTTTGAATGCTCCAATAAATTTTATAATCCATAAATATAAGTAACTCAAACAATCAAATCAATATTAATATTAACAAAAGTCATTCAATTCAATTACTAGGAATGACATATCTATTTATTTAGTTTTTTCATTGTTCAGATAAAATATAGTTTTTTTTCTGTGTGTTAGTCATGTAAATAATAGTACTTATTAGTCGTATTTATTTTAGCAACTTAGTAATTTAATATTAAGTTTATTTTTATTATGGCTTATTAATAATATTTGTTTTATGTGATTTTATTATCTTTATTGTTGATTTTCCGTACAACGCCATGACTCATCTCATATTTTATGTTAGTTTTATGGAAACATCTCATATACTTATGCATTACTAAGATTAAAAAACTATCTAGAGCACATATTCTATGTTTTGTGCTATATAAACTATATGGGGAAAAATGCCGAAACAATCCGAAAACCCTAGTAAAACCGAGATTAAAATATCCGACTTTTACTTATTTAGTTTGGTCTTTAGATCTAAAATCCTACATAATTGATTTGATTTAATAATTAAAAACGCGAATTAACCCGAACTATGTACACATAGGGTAGCATTACACAAAAGGAGGAGGAGGTGCAAGTTGGGGTGAGGAAAGCAAATGAATCTTGGGATCTCTATCTGGATTGTGGAGTTGTACTCAAGTAAAGTGAATAGCATGGAACAAATAGGTCCCAAAATTTTCACTACGTTTAGTTATTTGACATCCATCATAGTTCAGATCATGATCACTTCTGCAAAATGATAAGAAGGTCAATTCACTGCGCGGTGGCAACGCAGTACCAATTTATTGTGACAATTTGCTTTTTAAGTGATTTATGTTTGCAACTGTAGTAATGTCTATGACTTTATTTTCTGTTCTAAATTAATATCTATGTTGTAACTAGTATTTTCAAATGATGTGAGCGTAGTACATATACATAGTTTTTAAAAAGACTATTTCCTTCGTTCCAGTTTATGTGAACCTATTTCCTTTTTGATCCGTTCTAAAAAGAATTATCATTTAAATTTGAAAACAATTTTGGTTAAATTTACAATTATACCCTTAATGAGAAGCTTTTATAACCACACAAATACTCTGGCCCCTTTTTGAATTGTTTAGGACCACAAATTTAAAAAATCTTCATTTTTTTTAAACTCTGTGTCCAGTCAAACAAGTTCACATAAATTGAAACGGATGGAGTATTATCTTAAAAAAAAAAATTGCAGCTGGTATCTTTTTGACTTTCGCATTACACGTACAGGAAAAGCAGTCAAGATCTAGCTTTATTTTCTTCTCTTTTCCTTTAATTTGTTAGTGCTCGACCTTGTGCATATGCTAAATCCTGCTCCCTAGTAAAGTGCAAAATTCCATTCACCTAAATAAAACCTTAGAATACGTATATCTCAAAGCCTTAGACATTGAATATTATTTCTTCAGACAGAGAAGTTGGAGGGTTATCTTTTGTCATGACCAATTTATAAGTTCTGTAAGGCTCTTGCATATATCATTGTTCTCTTTCGTTATATTCTCAATCTTGTTGCTAGGGGAGTTCAAATCGAACCCAAAAATCGCACCAAATTGATTAAAAAATTCGATTAGGTTTGATTTAGTTTTGTTTGGTAATGAGTAAAAAAATCCGAACCAAACCGACATATAAATATATAATTTTTGTATATATTTTTAAGACTTTATATTGAATTTTCTTTAAAAAATATTGAAATATTTGGGATCCTCTCATGTGTTAACCTTGAAAGCGTACATTAACGAAAATTATTGTTAGACAACTAAGAAAATAACTATCACGTAGTACTAAAAAAATTCTCTCATTAAAATATTTTAATAGATCATATGTTTGTCAATTTTTTCAATATTTACTAAACATATATTCACTTATAATTTTTTTTTCTATAACTTAATAAAGTAAGATTGGAATAATATTCATGTAACAACAAAAAACCAAAAATATCCGATATAATCGAACCAACCCGATCCATATAATCCTTATCGCATGGTTAGAAATGTTTCTTTTTTTACCCCGAAATGACATAAAATTAGACTTCTAATCTAGAAATGAAATAAACTCCCCTCATAACAATCGTGAAAGTTAAAATAAAAGGTAGTGCATAAAAACGGAATTCGATATAGGATTTAGGTTTTATACACTTACGATGTAAATAATTTTATGCTATCATTGTAGTTTAACACGTTATATTAATTACATGTTACTCTATTTTCGATGTTATCATGTGACTTATTTTAAAAAGTTGTTATTGTAGATCAATGTTACCTGATTGTGTAAAAAAAATCATATTATTGTTGGGCTTTTAAGTTTGGTGTAGCTTAAAGAGCTTGAACGGGAAATGGAGGAAAAATGAAATATTTGAGTTTTCCTTCTAGGGAAAGGGACATTGTTCCATATTGGAGGAAGAAAAGACTTTTGATGGGCATATATACAATTGTTCTTCTTCTAGCTCTTAAAGAGTTAAGAAGAAGGCAAGCCTCGCGTTGTCGTCGCTCGTTTGGCTCGACTTCGGATTTGGTCAAAGATTGATTGATTAATCTCTTTGAACAAAATTTCTTTCAATTATTTAATTAATTAATTTAACTAATTACGAAAATTCAATCTGAAATAACGCATGACCTCGACCCGGTCCGAAGTTCACCGGAGTTTTGGTACCAATACGCTGGTGAGTTAAATCGTTCTATCCTGAGAGGATAATATTCCAACACCTCGGTACTTGAGGGGAATTAATTTCCTTAAGGTCGCACTGTGCATTCAATGGACTCTATTTATTCCTATATTGTTTTTCAAAAATTTATTTCGTTAAACTATTTCTACTAACTTTCTGTTTCTGTTTCTATTTCAGAAGATTTAATGTTTGATTGTTGATTACATCAATACAGTTTAAATAACAATTATTAGTGTACGAACTTAAACTTATTAATAAAATCATAAATGCATGCCCACAGTGCTGGAATTATAGGATATGGAACATAACAAAAGACATGTAACTAAAAGATTAAAAGAAAAAACTATATATATATATATATATATATATATATATATGAACATGCAAAATGAGGAAAAAGTAAGGGATGTGGGGGCAGGGAATACTACTAAATCTTTGTAGATTCAGGAACATAGGGAGATGATTCAAGAAAATAAATTGGAGGGCCTACCCTTATACTTATTAGTAGCTTTCTTTTTAAATCTTTACAGCAGACTAATAAACTAAAGGTAAGTGGAAAGATGCTGGTTGTTCTTCAATAATAAATAAATAACCCTAAAAGAATACCATTTGTTTCATAGTATAGATTTTGTGGACAAACAAAGACGTAAAAGCCGAAGAAAGTGGAAATATGAGACTATTGTTAGTCCACTTATGGAAAGAGAGCTTTTACATAATGCCCATTAGTGGGGCTAGCTGTTTAAGGTAAATGACATTTTCTTCTTCTCTTACCAATTAATGAGAATAATTCGACAAATAATTACAAGCATTATCTTCGAATTTTATGAAGGGAAGATGAGAATATGATGGGCACAACGTACGTAACTTTTCTTGATTTAAATTAAATATGTTGTAAAGAAGCGAAACAAGTTGACAAAAAACCATTTCGTATACATTTGTGTCTTGTTCTTTAGCCACACAAAAATATGGATACAGCTACGTAATATACTTGGCTGTCTTGTACTTTGTTTCATTTATTAGCAGCTTCAGAATTAAGGATATATCATATCATATATATATAAGGTGGAATCAAATTGAGCAAAAGAAAGGTCTCGTGTTTTTTCTTTATGGTATATGCAAGTGGATTCAAAAGTTGTCCCTTTTTTTCAAATCAATGCAAATCTGTTTTAAGGGATAGTTGTTCCGGAGTTTGTGGTTGGACAACAGTATACTTGTGAGAGAAATCAAGCCCTGAAAATACAAAATAATAATAATAATAATAATAATAATAGAATGACACTTAGAGAAAACAAATTAACCTAGCAATTATAAATACATATATATTAAGGAAGATTTGGAGAATAAAGAGAATTCCATATAAGAAAATAATTCAAAAATATCATAATTAAACATATAGATAACAGACCAAATCTCTCAACGTTAAACAGAATTATCCCATTCATACTCATAATTACATGAAGATAATTATGGGACTAGCATCTGTACGGGGTAAAATCAGTTAGTGACGGTTGGTTGATCGATGAAGTGGCATGTGGAACCGAATACAGGTAGAATGTGAGTCAGCAAATAACTGACACTGAATACGAGTGTGTGACCGGTGCTGAATGGAACCCGACGGGGAAGTAGCTCACAATAATTATTCAAAGATTTGATATCGGATAGAAGTAGTTGTTACAGAGAATATCAACATTCAAAGTCAATCGTTATGCAACTATCAATGACGGTTTTATATTCATTCAAGAGGTGTTTGATTTAGGGATCTTGTCTCCCCAAACAAGGCTATAAATAGGAGAATTAGCATCATTGGGAAGATCCAAAACAATCTGTACACAAAAGTGTAACGACCCGATCGGTCATTTTGATCATTTAAGTCTCGTTCGGCAGCATAAGGTCTTGATCAGCTTCATATTATGTGTATTGACTTGCGAGCGTGGTGAGTTCAGTTACCGGATGATTCAGAGTCAAATCGGAAGAACGATTCTAGTTTTGGAAGTTTAAGCGGTAAGAATTGACCGGAATTATTTGTATAAACGGATCCGAAATGGATTTTGGAGGATTTTAACAGCTTCGTATGGTGATTTTGGACCTAGGCGTGCGTCCGGATTTGGATTTGGAGGTCCGTAGAGTGATTTGAAGCATTTCGACGAAAGTCAAAAAGTTGAAGTTTGGAAGGTGGAGAGGTTTGACAAGAGTTGACTTGGTGATATCGGGGTCGGAATGCGATTCCAAGAGTTGGAACAGCTCTGTTATGTCATTTCGGACTTGCCAGCAAAATTTGACATCATTCCGGGTTGGTTTGATGGGTTTCTCCGCGAGTTTTAGAAGTTAGAAGATTTGAAAGTTCCTAAGTTCGATTCATGGTACGATTCATAGTTTCGACGTTGTTTGATGTGATTTGAGACCTCGAGTGAGTCCGTGATAGGGTATGGAACTTGTTGGTATGTTTAGACGGGGTCCCGGGGGCCTCGGTTGAGCTTCGAATGGGCTACGTGCCATTTTCTTCTATTTGGACTGTTGTTTTATGTCATCTGGTTTCCTTCATCGCGTTCGGGTCCTTGTATTCGCGTTCGCGTAGTGTTATTTTGGGGGATGAAATATTTCCGCTTCGTGTTCGCAATCCTCTGCTCGCGTTCACGAAGTTCTGCCCCTTCATTCTTCGCGACTGCATCCTTCCGCTCGCGTTCGCGAAGTTGTGCCATTCAATTCTTCGCCTTTGCGTACTACTTAACGCGTTCGCGTAGATCAGTCATTGGGACATCAATTTTTCCTCTCCGCGTTTCCGCATTCGCGATGCTTTAAAGCCTGGGCAGAATATATAATTCTTTGTTCCGAGGGTTAGCCATTTTCACCATTTTAGAGTTCTGGAGCTCGATTTTGAGCGATTATTTGTGGATTTTTCAAGCAAATCGATTGGGTAAGTGTTCTTCCCCTAGAAGTTATTTTATTCCGTGATTTTATTTTATTTTTATCATTTTATTAGTGTTTTGAGTTGAGGAAAATAGGGATTTTTGAAGAAAACTTCAAAGATGTAAAATAATAATTTGAGGGACGAATTGGTATAGGAATTTGATAATTTTAGTATGGTTGAACTCGTATCGAAATGGGTGCTTGGATTTTGTGAAATTTGTCGGGTTCCGAGGTGCGGGCCCGGGGGTCGACTTTTGGGTTGATTTTTAGTTTTTGATAAAGATTGAGACTTTATGATCCAGAATAGTTTCTTATGAGTTTTATTTATACTTTGAAGTTATTTTGGCTAGATTTGAGACATCCGGAGGCTATTTCACCCCAGAAGTTCATTTTTGAGTATCAGCCTGTCTGCTTTGAGGTAAGTATCTTACCTAACTTCGTGTGGGGGAACTACCCCTTAGGAATTGACTCTTCTATGTTAATTGTATCATGTGAAGTCCGTGTATGCGAGGTGATGAGTATGTACTCGGGCTTATTTGTGGAAAGTTGGTCTTTTAGGGTTCTTAGGTTCTTGTACTCACTGAGTATGAAGTTGTTTTTGTTATGATTAAGTTTCTAGATACTAGTTTCACATCTACATGCTTAAATTGGAATTAATTGCTTCATGATCCACTCTTATTGCTTATTCGACTCTTATATGACTTAACTGAAGTTGTTACTCTTCTATTGTCATGATATCCCTCTCTAATCGCGTTTCCTTCATGGAAAGTATAATTATCTCTTCTGTAATTGTTCATCTTTAATTGAGGTTATGATTATTTTTCCGCTACTTATCCTTAATTGAATTTGTTGTATCTCTTTCGTAATTGCCCAACCTTAAAAGAAGTTTAGATATCCTATATCTTAGTTGACTTGTCCTTATTTGGAATTAGTTAACTCGTGTTAGCTCCCTTGTTGTTGAACTGTATATTGTGGGGTCATTGTTACATATTATTTTCTCCCTTGTTGAGTTGTTCTTATTACGCCTAGTATTCTCTATTGTGGTTATTCCTTGTGAACTAGTTCTACCGTTTCCATGTGATCGAAAGTTCTTGAGTTAATTTACTTGTCGTGCTCTTGTATTATTGTCATGGTTGATGTTGTGCTTGTTGTTGTTGTGATGCACGAGGTTTATGTCTTGCGGTTGTTATTGTGATGCACGAGGTTTCTTCCGTGCGGGTGTTATTGTGTTGCACGAGGTTTCTGTCATGTTATTGTGACCAATGATATTTGCACATGCGACGTGACAAGGCGGGCTAAATATGTTGGTTGCGCATGTGGCGAGACAAGGTGGGAACATTATTATGCACGTGTGGCGAGGCAAGGCGGGCATTTACTTTATTAATTGCGCACGTGGCGAGACAAGGTGGACTATGTCAGGGATTGATTTGTGATGACTTGTGATGGCATGTGGGCATTCTTTGTCACGCCCCGAACCTGGGTCTGGACGTAACACGACACTCAGTGCCTGACTACATGTGACCGAGCGAACCAACTGGCTGTCTAAATCAACATGTGATATCATAACATACTGAATGCGGAAGATAAACTAACACATGTTGATATACTAAAAGTATAAATGATATAAATCAAAGTGCGGAAATACTAACACAATTCTGAAACATATTTGTAGCCAACATAGCTTAATATAAAAAGCCTGCGACTCTGTCTAGCTATTACTCTAGTGTGATGACCCAAAAAGGCATTCCTTATATTTCATGTCGAAACGGTGTTCCGAGGACTTGAAAACCTCCTTTTATTTTACCTCGATTTGCGTGCGCAGCCCGAGCATATAGCGGGGAAGCCTTTGTGTGACTGAGAAAGTGCTAGTTTTTACCTTAAAAATATGATTTAAGTTGACTTCGGTCAATATTTTGGGTAAACGGACCCGGCCCCGTGATTTGACGTTCCCTGAGGGTCCGTAGGAAAATATGGGACTTGGGCGTATGCCCGAAATCGAATTCCGAGGTCCCAACCCGAGAAATGAATTTTTGAAAGAAATTATTTTCTGAAAAATATAAAAGATTTTAGAAAGTTATTGTATTTGAAAATTTATGGTATCGGGCCCGTATTTTGGTTCCGGAGCCCGGTACAGGTTCAATATGATAGTTGTGATATGTCTATAAAATTTGGTAAGAAACGGAGGTCGTTTAACGTGATTCGGACCCGTAGTTTAGGAAATTTGGTCTTTTGGAATTTTTCTTTGATTTTAAGGCTAAATTCGTTGTTTAAGATGTTATTTTAGCGATTTGATCGCACGAGTAAGTCCGTAGGATGCTTTTGAGGTTGTGTGCATGTTTGGTGTGAGCACGTGATTTTTCACCCACCATATACTCCTACAAAATTCAATACAATAAATTAGTTTTACAAATTTTTATTGAATTTTAGTAATTAATTGTGAATTGTTTGCATTTGCATATTTATAATTCATCTTTTAAAATTATTAAAATTGCATCACTATTATCAAGAAATTATGAATTTATTATTTGTAATTAATTGAATTAAATAACAAACGAATGATGGTTATTTGATGTAATGTAGTTTTGACAACTAATTACTAAAATTAATCATTTTTTATCCAATAAATCATGGATTTAATTAGGAGTATAATGTTAATTATTTTATTCTTAATTAAGCTATGATTAGATGAAATTAAGGTTAGAATTAATTATTACATGTTTTCTTTTGAATTTGATTAGGTTAGTGTTAATTAATATTTATTTAGGCCTAATTAATCCTAATATATCAAAATAGGACGTGGGCTAATTTGCCCAGGCCCAAAAGAAGTGTCTCTACACTACAAACGATCCAACCCAAAGAGCTACCCAGCCCGCCCCAGCCTTATACCAAAATGGACCCCGTTTATCCTATCAAACCCCATAATCGTTGGATCATCTTGATCCAACGGTCCTAAACTAGTGACCCCCTAAGTATAAAACTGTCTCAAACTCCTCCCCTACCCCCTCAAGACTCAAAGTCTAACACCCCAAAGACCCACCTCTCTCTCATCTCTCTAGCCTCTGCCTGAACCGCCACCTGCCGCCCTAGCTCCGCTGGCCGAAAATCGCCTCCGGCGGCGAAGCACCACCAAACAGCCCCAAATTCTTATCAGTTAATATCCTTCACCTCCTACCACTAATTTCCCTAACAAACCACCCAAAAACCTCCAATTTCAGATCTAAAAATCAAAACCCTAAGTAATCCAACTCTGGTCGATTTAGAGATAACCAGTGACTCCAACCAACATGAGTCAATAGCTCTTGATGAGTCAATAGATCTTGATGAGAGCTATTGATTCATGTGGGTTTGGGTCATTTCCAAACCCCGTCGGAGTCCGGCCAAAGTTCGGCGAGTCAAAATTTTCCGGCCAAACCCCTCAAACTGGTATTTTCCCCTTCCTTTCTATATGTTCTTGTTCTTTTAAAAAAAAAATCATGAATATGTTTAATACTATTACATCACTAATTTAGGTCGAGATTTCTTTTCTTTCTCTTGTTTTTTTTTTTGTTTTGATTTTCCTTTCATTGTTTGTCTTACTTGTTCGTGTTTTTCTTCTTGATTAGTTCAAAGCTCCAAAATGTATTTAGTTTAGGCTTCTACCATTGTTTCATGTCAAGCAGCCATGTTTAGTTTAAGAATTCTCTGTTAATCAATATTAATTAGTTAAGTGTTCCGCTTAGTTTTCTTTATTGAAATTTAATCACGAACGGTTAGCTTAATTGATTCTTGTTTAAGTCTTTCTTCACTGTTTCTATTCCTCTAAGTGTTATCGTCCCTTTTTGATTAAATTCTTCCTTGCGTACTTGATTGTTGTTAGTAATTAGGTTAGTCGACTAGTCGATTTAGGTAGATGCTGACTTAGGTTTTCGATCCCATTAACTTTGATCCAGCTCATTCTCATTAGGTCGATCCTTATTTCATTACTTAATTTAGGATTTCTGACATTTTTCTTGGTTCATTAATGAAAATCAATGTTGTTTGCAATTGTTCTGGAATGCCACCCTTTGTATCCAAGATTGTTAGTACATTGTCAATTTATTAGGCAATTAATTGATTCTGAACCAGTAAATGGTCATGAATCGATTTGGCTTAACCCTAAAACTCGAGGTTGATCGGACTTAAAAGATAACCTTTGAGAAGAGATGATTTACTAAGCTTTAAATCCTAGTTAAGGTAATTAATTAGGTGAAATTAGCTAAAACAAACCAATTAACCTAAGTTTAAGAAATTAAACTAATTAACCTAAATTAATTAACAACTAATCAACTAAATTAACTAATACCTGATAATAAACCTAACCTTAACCCTAGTTACATAAGGGTAATTCTTGGGACCTTGAAGGGGTATTTTAGGACTTTCAATTAAGAGAATCTTGGGTGTAACAACCCAAGAACCTTCTAGAATCACAAATCAGATTTTTAGGGGGTGAAAAAGTAATTTTAAAGGCTGAGAATTTTCTAGAACAGGACAGATGTCCCAAAAGATAAGGGTGACAACTGCATTTTGTACTATTTTCAGCTTATGGGATAAGGAATATGCTAAGCATATCCTATCCCAGACACCCCTATAAATACACAAATATTTTACCACTGAAGGGACCCTTTTTTTTTAGAATCTTTTTGGCTGCTGAAAAAAGCTTAAAACACACAAAAAATAGAATAACTACTGTTGACAACAAAAAATTTCCAAAAACATCAGTAGAGTAACAGAAATAAAAAATCTGGTTTATTTCCTTGAACAAAAATCGATCAGTAAATCCTTTTAGTTCTCGGTTTCTGGTTCTTCTTGGGTATTCTGATTTCTGGAATTTCAAGTGCTTATACTCAAATTTCCTAGATTAATTGATGGCTGGGGTTATTTTGTTTGTTGTTTGTTGATATTGAGACTTCTCTCATTTCTTGCTGATTTCACCTTTGCCTGACCTTTATTTGGTCAGGATTTTGTTATCTTTCTCTTCAAAAAGGTATGTAACAGCTTACTTTTAATGAGATTTTCATATCTGAACTTTTGTTTTTCCATGGTTGTGTTAATCTTTTGTTTTTATAACTGGAATTTCCTTCTTCTTTTGTATGAAAAATCTGAAAAAATGTAATGTTCAAACATTCAAGGGTATGCTTAACATATCAGTTAGCTTATGGGTAGATGAACTTGATATAGTTGTTATCTCTGAATCTTTTGAAGTTATCTTGCTGGTATGTGATTAGTAGTGTTTGGTTTCTGTCGTTTTGATTAGACTATGAACATGTGAATTTTGTGTTGTAAGAATAAGTTGAGTGTTTACTCTATGTTTGCCTCAGTTGCTATTGAGAAAATCTACACTAGGGTAGATGAATTTGACCTTCCGATGGTCAGATTCACCTCATAACAGTGCACAAATATTTACTTAATTGTTAGATTATCATGTTAGGGGGGTAAAGACTCTATGATCGAAAAAAGGCATTAAGGCAGGGAATCTGAACCCACAGATGATCAGATTTACTCTTTAAGAATGCCTAAAAATAGTCAAATTTTGTTGAAACACAGGCATGGAGTTGTGAAGGCTGTTAGCTCGCACAGGAGCAACAACAGATTTTCTTTACTATTTTTTTTTATTTTTATCTGTCTTTTTAGGAAAATGTATAGTAAAGATGAAAATGTAATAGAGTAGATTTTTGTATTGGTTGTAAATATGGACTGGACTTTCTCAATTAGTATTCAAATTTATTTCTCTTTTTTACTAATGTGAAATTTTCAAAACTGGTCCAGCCTGCTAAACAGGCCCAATACAGTTTTCTTTTCCTCGAAATCGTTGTGATCTATTTTAAAGTTGCTTAATTCACCTCTGCTGGAATTTCAAAATGTATAAAAATAGGTTTACTACTCGAAAGGGCTTCTATTGGACTTTGAAAAAAAATACTCGTTAGCTACTGATCTTACAATAGTAACATCATGAATTTCCCGTATAACACCAATGTGTAAATTATGAAATAAGCAGCACGTATTTACGCTATTTTGCAACTAATAAAACTATTTAGTCCCATGCGCTAACCTAGTTGAATATGCCTATCAAATTCTTGAATACGTGATTGATGTTTAGAACTTGTAAATCAGTAACCCTGTTTCGAATTATTCGGCAAACCTGTCTTCATTAGCACGCTTTAAACTAAATTATATAGCTGCACCTCTTTTACAAATAGTCATGATTAGGATTGGCCAAAGGGAGTAAAATAACTATTGGGCTAAAATATGGCCATAGCCCAAGCATCTTTGTCCTTTAGACTAAGTGAATTTTGGCTTAAACAATCTTCTATATATTCGTTAGGTTAAAAAATACTTCTTTAGATTGAAATTTAGTAAATAGTCAAGTATTACTTCAAAAAACCATAACCTACACTCGGGCGTGGCAACTCGTGCCCCCGACTCTCATTTCAAATATTAAATAAAATCACACGTAGCAATCACGGGTGCATTTCATGTGACGTGGTTGTGATGTGTTCAAAAACAACAAGTGCACGCCATCGTGACTTGTTCTAAGATAAATCCATAAATATCCGAATTGGTTTCTATACATATCCCGTAAAACTAAAAATACCTCTTTAGATAGAAAACCTAGAAAATAATTGAATATCGCCTCAAAATAGGCATTTTAAAACCGTCACGACCATAGTCTTGACTATATGATCTACACTCGGGTATGGCAACTCATGTCCCCGACTTTAACTCAAAACAATAATAAAATTCACATGTTGTAATTGCGGATGCATTTCATGTGGCGCAGTTATAACATGTCCAAAACAAACAAGTGCACGCCATCGTGACTTATTTCAAGATAAATCCATAAATTTCAAAAGCGGTTAAAATTTAAAAGACTAAGCGCAGTAGGCTAAAACACATAAACAGTCAGATAATTTAGGCCAAATGTTAATAGTAAGCGACCGTGCTAGAACCACGAAACTCGAAAATGCCTAAGACCTTCTCCCGGGTTAACAGAATTCCCTACTCGGATTTTTGGCTCGCAAACAAAATAAAACAGAGTCCAAATTCCTCGGTTTGGGATTTTTAAATAAATGGTATCCCGGAGTATCGTCAAAAATCCGGGTGGCGACTCTGAAAAATAATAATAAATCCCAAATACGAATAATGTCACTTAAAGTGGAAAAACCCCCTCATTACCCCTTCGTTAAACTGGGGTAGTGAAAAAAGGAGGTGTGACATTTGGTTTGGAGCCCCGAGAGCTCGGGTGAGTTTCGGGTAGGTTTCAGGGTGTTTGAAGTTGGAAAATCACTGTTGGTGCACCAGTTCTGGTGTGCCCACACCTGCGACCCTAGGGCCGCAGGTGCGAGACCGCATGCGCGCTTTATGGTTCGCAGGTGCGGTCCCCTCGCAGATGGGACCCTTCTTCCGCAAAAGCGATTCCGCAGGAGCATATAATATTCCGCAGGTGCGGCCCCCTGTGGTCCGGTCCATTTCAGCAGGTGCGATCGATTTTCCGCACCTACGAGAGCGCAAGTGCGACCCAAGCACCGCAGGTGCGAGGGTCGGGCAGTGAAGTTGTAAAAACAATAACAAAAACGGGAAAAAGGGATTTCTTCAAAACTTCATAACTTCTTCTCTAAAACTCGAACTTGGGCGATTTTTGAAGAGGGATTTCACTACAAAATCATAGGCATGTATTCTTAGACTCGTTTTCTTCAAATTCCATTAACACACATTAGATTTCTAGGCTTAAATCATTTTCTTAAGGGTAGAAAATTAGGGATTTTGGTAAAGTTAGGGCTTTTTGAATAATTAGAATTTAGACCTCGTTTTGGAGTCGGATTCAAGAACTCATTACATATTCGGCTCGTGGGTGAATGGGTGATCAGATTTTGGTCCAAACCTCGTGTTTTGACCAAGCGGGTCCGGGGTCAATTTTTGACTTTTTGGAAAAAATGCTAGGAAACCTATAATTAAGCATTGGAATTGAGTTGTTTATAGTTTATTGATGTTATTAAGTCAATTATGTCTAGATACAATTGATTTGGAGTCAAATTCAAAAGGGAAAGCGGTAATTGAGGCTTGATTTTGGTCGTGGAAGTCGAGGTAAGTGTTTGGCCTAACCTTAGCTTGAGGGAATAGGTGTTGTGTCTTATTTGCTATGTGTGAATACCATGTGCAACGTATAGGTGAGGTGACGAGTACCTATACACTGGTGTCAAGCATGCACGTGAGTCGGATATTATGAATTATGTGGTTTTCATTGATATTTACTGTGTTATAGCTTGAGTTTCACTTTGTGGTTATTCATTTTGGTGGAAATTCTTGGTAATGAACATTGTTGAGTATTGGGTTCAGTTGAGAAACTTTATGTGAAGATATGTACTTGAGTGAGATTGGTTATAGCTGTGTCCCTTGCCAGGATAGTGATATTCCTACTGTTGTTCCCTTGCCGGGATGTTATGATTTATTATTATGGTTCATATTATTGATTTTTCCTTGCCGGACTGTTGTTATTGATATTGTTTGGGTGCGGAAGAGTGTAAAGCAAGAAGGTTGATGTCGTGTATTGATTATTGTGAGGAAGAGGGTAAAGCACGAAGGGTGATGCCGTGTATTGATCATTGTGAGGATGGGAGTGTAAAAGCACGAAGGGTGATGTCGTGCCATGTTAAAATATTAAAAGCACGAAGGGTGATGTCGTGCCGTTTCTATTGATTATTGTGAGGATGAGAGTAAAAGCACGAATGGCGAGGCCATGCACTTACATTTATTATTTGGTAAAAACGAGAGTAAAAACACGAAGGGTGATGTCGTGCCGTTTCTATTGATTATTGTGAGGATGAGAGTAAAAGCACGAATGGCGAGGCCATGCACTTACATTTATTATTTGGTAAAAACGAGAGTAAAAACACGAAGGGTGATGTCGTGCACTGTCTTCTCAGTGATGTTAATTCCTGTTGTTTAAGATGATATTGAATTGTTGTCTTATTTCATTGTTTCCTTTATTTGATATTTCTTTTCCCCAACATGTTTCCCCTTTCCTTGGTACTTAGTTGTTTACTTCCTGTTATTATTATTCCTCCGAATATTATTAATTGCACAGGTTGTTTTGGGTGTCGTGTCCTATCCTCGTTACTACTTCGCCGAGGCTAGGCTCGACACTTACTCAGTACATGGGGTCGGTTGTACTGATGCTACACTCTGCACATCTTTGTTGTGCAGATCCCGGTACAGGACCCTACTGACATTGATTGAGGAGGTTGCCTTCAGTCCTCATGGAGACACCGAGGTAGTCCTGATGGCGTCCGCAGGCCTTGGCGTCCCTTTCTATTTCTTTTGTATTCTGTTCTAGCTAATTCAGAAACATATGTACTTATTATTTCAAACCTTTATATGTATTATTCACAGACAGTCTGTGAGTTGTGACTCCAACATTCTAGGATTTGGTTTAGTTTTGTGAAATTTCGTAAAGGCATTGGATGGAATTATATATCTTGATTCATTTTATATTTTATTCATGTTAATGTGTAATTCACATGTTTACGACTAATAACAAAGGAATAAAGTAAATGAACAGTCACGTTGGCTTGCCTAGTCGGTTCAACGTTAGGCGCCATCACGGTCCCGACGGTGGGAAATTCGGGTCGTGACAAGTTGGTATCAGAGCACTAGGTTGCTTAGGTCTCACAATTCACGGACAAACTTGGTAGAGTCTGAGGGATAGGTACGGAGACGTCTGTACTTATCCCCCAGAGGCTGCAGAGTTTAGAAATATTTTCACATCTATTCTTCTCTGTCGTGCGATTTGACTTCTAAATGCTAATTGAATTTTTATTCTATTCTCTCGCAGATGGCGAGAACACGTGCTTCTTCATCTACTGATCATCACTCGAGGATCCAGTTGCATCTCCTACAAGGACGAGGCTGAGGCCGTGCTAGAGGCCGAGGCAGGGGCAGATCTTAGCCCAGAGCAACATCCCCAGTAGCGGAGCCTCAGGTAGCGTTTGCCGACGAGGTTCCTGCTCAGACAGTTCTGGTGGGACTAGCTCAGGTTTTTGAGGGGTTCATTGCCACCCTGGTACTCCAGGATGCTCTGGTCCGCTTAGTGGGCCTTATGGAGAGCGTTGCTCAGGCAGGTCTACTTCCTGCAGCATCAGTCGTCTCTCATGCTGGGGGAGGAGCCCAGACTCCCGCCACCCGCACACCAGAGCAGTTAGCTTCTCAGTTCTAGACTCCAGCACCTCAGACAGCTGGATAGTTCATCCAGGCATTGTGGCTCAGGCAGCGGAGGGAGCAGCTATGACTGCTGATTCTTTATGGAGATTGGATTGGTTCACCAAGCTATTTCCTACTACTTTTAGTGGTGCACCTTCAGAGGATCCCCAGGATTACTTAGACAGTTTCTATGAGGTTCTTCGGAACATGGGGATAGTTTAAGACCAATGGGGTCGATTTTTCAACTTTCCACCTTTCAGGTCCCGCCAAGACTTGGTGGATGGATTTTTCCTTGACCAGACCAGCTAGGTCACTGCCTTTGTCATGAGCTTAGTTCTCCGATTTGTTATTGGAGAATTTTCTTCTTGTTACCCAGTGAGAGGACTTCCGGAGGCAGTTTGAGCTTCTCCAGCAGGGTTCTATGACAGTTACACAGTATGAGACCAGGTTCATCACTTTGGCCCGACATGCTATCATGATACTCCCCACCGACCGAGAGACGGTGATGAGGTTTATTGAGGGGCTAGTTCAGCCGATTAGATTGCAGATGGCCAGAGAGACAGGGAGTGATATTTCCTTTCAAGAGGCGGCCAATGTGGTCAGACGGATTGAGATGGTGTTATCACAGGGTAGTGGTCAGGGGTCTGACAAGAGGCCTCGTCATTTTGGCCGGTTCAGTGGTGCCTCGTCCGGGGGCAGAGATTCTTTCGGTAGAGGTCGTCCTCCTAGTCCGTTTTAGTCAGCACTTCAGGTATCCCGCAGTGCACCACCAGCTCCTATCAGTGCACCGTCGCTCCAGAGTTTTCAGAGTGGTTACTCCGGTCGACAGGGACAGTTTTAGGGCCAGCAGTCTCAGCATCCAAGATCTTGTTATACATATGGTGGCCCGGGGCACATTGCTAGATTTTTTCTCCCGAGCCTCGAGTGGTTCTCAGCACCAAGGTTCCTGTGTTATGATTCTCGCACCAGGTTCCACATCACCCCCCTCGGCCAACTAGGGGTGGAGGCCGTGGTGCTAGAGGTGGAGGTCAGACAGTCAGAGGTGGAGGTCAGGCTACCAGAGGTAGAGGTCAGCCAGCAGTAGGTTGTCCCAGAGATGTTCAGATTGGTGGGGCCCAGCCCCGATGTTATGTTATTCCTGCCAAACCTGAGGTTGAGGCCTCCGATACAATCATTACAGGTATGGTTTCAGTTTGCAGCAGGGATGCTTCGGTTTTGTTTGATCCGGGATCCACATTCTCCTATGTGTCATCATATTTTGCTCCTTGTTTGATTATGCCTCGTGATTCTCTGAGTACTCTTGTATATGTGTCTACAGTAGTGGGTGATTCTATTGTGGTAGATCATGCCTACCGTTCGTGTGTAGTGATTATTGGTGGTATTGAGACCAGTGTAGATCTTCTACTCCTCGATATGGTTGATTTCAATGTTATTTTGGGGATGTATTGGTTGTCGCCCTATCATGTTATTATGGACTGTCATGCCAAGAGTGTGACCTTAGCCTTGCTGGGAGTACCTCGATTGAAGTGGAGAGGGACTCCTGGTCATTCTTCCAGCAGGGTTATCTCATATATGAAGGCTCGGCGCATGGTCGAGAAGGGGTGTTTAGCCTATTTGGCTTATGTTCGTGATTCTAGTGCCGAGGTTCCTTCTATGGAGTCTGTGCCCATTGTCCGTGAGTTTCCAGAGGTATTTCCTGCGGACTTGCCGGGTATGCCACCCGACAGGGATATTGACTTTTGCATTGAGTTGGCTCCGGGCACTCAACCTATTTCTATTCCTTCATATCGTATGGCCACGCCAGAGCTAAAAGAGTTGAAGGAACAGTTGCAGGATTTGCTAGATAAAGGCTTTATTAGGCCTAGTGTTTCCCATGGGGTGCGCTGGTGTTGTTTGTTAAGAAAAAGGATGGGTCGATGAGGATGTGCATTGACTACCGGCAATTGAACAAGGTTACTATCAAGAACAAGTATCCATTGCCGAGGATTGATGATTTGTTTGATCAGCTTCAGGGTGCCAAGGTATTTTTGAAGATTGATTTGAGATCTGGATACCATCAGTTGAGGATTAGGGCATCCGATGTCCCTAAGACAGCCTTTCGCACTCGGTACGGGCATTATGAGTTCTTAGTAATGTCATTCGGGTTGACAAATGCCCCAGCCGCTTTTATGGATATGATAAACTGAGTGTTCAGGACTTATTTGGATTTGTTCGTGATTGTATTCATTGATGATATTTTGATTACTCCCGCAGTCGGGAGGAGCACGAGCAGCACCTTTGAGTCGTTCTCCAATTTATGAAGGACAGTCAGTTGTATGTTAAGTTTTCCAAGTGTGAGTTCTGGTTGAGCTCAGTTGCATTCTTTGGGTCATGTTGTATCAGTAGAGGGTATTTAGGTAGATCCCAAGAAGATTTCAGCAGTTAAGGATTGGCCTAGACCCACGTCAGCTACAGAGATTCGGAGCTTCTTGGGCTTAGCAGGTTACTATTGTCGGTTTGTGGAGGGCTTTTCATCTATTGCAGCCCCGATGACCAGGTTGACTCAGAAGGGTGCCCAGTTCAAGTGGTCATATGAGTGTGAGACGAGCTTTCAAAAGCTCAAGACAGCCTTGACCACGACACCGGTGTTGGTTTTGCCCTTAGGTTCAGGGTCATATATTGTATATTGTGATGCTTCTCGGATTGGACTTGGTGCAGTGTTGATGAAGGATGGCAAGGTTATAGCATATGCTTCTCGTCAGTTGAAGGTCCACCAGAAGAATTAGCCTGTTCATGATTTGGAGTTAGCAACTATTGTTCAGGCGCTGAATATTTGGAGGCATTATTTATATGGCGTGCCTTGTGAGGTATTCACGGATCACAAGAGTTTGCAATATTTGTTCAAGCAGAAAGAGTTGAATTTGAGGCAGTGGAGATGGTTGGAGCTATTGAAAGACTATGACATCACCGTCTTATATCATCCGGGGAAGGCAAATGTAGTGGCCGATGCTTTGAGTAGGAAGTCAGCCAGTATGGGTAGTCTTGCTTATATTCCGGTCGGGGAGAGACCGCTTGCTTTAGATATTCAGGCTTTGGCCAATCGGTTCAAGAGATTGGATGTTTCTGAGACCGACAGTGTTCTAGCTTATACTGCGGCTCGTTCTTCATTATTCGACTGTATTCGGGATCGGCGGTATGATGATCTTCATTTGCGTGCCCTTAGGGACACGATGCGGCACGGTGGTGCCAAGCAGGTTTCAGCTGGCGATGATGGAGTCTTGCGGATGCAAGGCCGTATTTGTGTGCCCAATGTTGATGGGCTTCGTGAGTTGATATCGCAGGAGTCTCATAGTTACTGGTACTCCATTCATCCGGGCGCCGCAAAGATATCAGGATTTGCGGCAGCATTATTGGTGGCGAAGGATGAAGAAAGATATCGTGGCATATGTAGCTCGGTGCTTGAACTGTCAGCAGGTTAAGTACAAGCACCAGAGACTCGGTGGATTGATGCAGCATATTTAGATTCCTGAGTGGAAGTGGGAGCGTGTCACCATGGATTTCGTAGTTGGACTCCCACTGACTCAGAGGAGTTCGATGCAGTATGGGTCATTGTGGATAGTTTGAACAAGTCAGCGCATTTCATCCCTGTGGCAGTTTCCTATTATTCAAAGAGGTTAGCAGAGATCTACATCAGGGAGATTGTTCGCCTTCACGATGTGCTCGTGTCCATTATTTCTGACCGAGGTACGCAGTTTACCTCACATTTCTAGAGAGTATTTCAGCGTGAGTTGGGCACACGAGTTAAATTGAGCACAACGTTTCATCCTCATACGGACAGACATTCCGAGCGTACTATTCAGATTTTAGAGGATATGTTGCGAGCATATGTCATTGATTTTGGAGGTTCTTGGGACCAGTTCTTACCTTTAGCTGAGTTTTCCTACAACAATATCTACCAGTCGAGCATTCAGATGGCTCCTTATGAGGCGGTGTCGGTCGCCGGTTGGGTGGTTTGAGCCGGGAGAGGCTCGGTTGTTGGGTACGGAGTTAGTGCAGGATGCCTTGGACAAGGTCAAGATCATTCAGGATAGACTTCGTACAACTCAGTCCAGGCAGAAGAGTTATGCTGACCGCAGAGTTTGTGATCCGGCATTTATGGTCGGAGAGCAGGTATTGCTTCCAGTGTCGCCCATGAAGGGCGTGATGAGATTTGGGAAGAAGGGCAAGCTAAGCCCTAGATTCATTGGTCCGTTTGAGATTCTTGACAGAGTGGGAGAGGTGGATTACAGACTTGCGTTGCCACCGAATTTATCAGTCGTGCATCCAGTGTTCCATGTATCTATGCTTCGGAAGTATCATGACGATCCATCCCATGTGTTAGACTTCAGCAGTGTCCAGTTGGACAAGGGTTTGACCTACGAGGAGGAGTCGATAGCCATATTGGACCGGAAGATTCGTCAGTTGAGATCGAAGAGTTATCCTTCGGTTCGTGTTCAGTGGAGGGGTCAGCCTGCCGAGGAAGCTACCTGGGAGTCCAAGTCCGATCTGCGAAGCCCTTATCCCCATCTATTCCCTGATTCAGGTACTTTTCTATGTTCGTTCGAGGACGAACGTTTGTTTTAGAGGTGGAGATTGTGATGACCCAAAAGGTCATCCCTTATATTTTATGTCGAAACGGTGTTTCGAGGCCTTGAAAACCTCCTTTTATTTCACCTCGATTTACGTGCGCAGCCCGGGCGTATAGCTGGGAAGCCTTTATGTGAAAAACTGAGAAAATGCTATTTTTTGCCTTAAAATTTTAATTTAAGTTGACTTTGGTCAACATTTTAGGAAAACGGACCCGGACTCGTGATTTGACGATCCCAGAGGGTCCGTAGAAAAATATGGGACTTGGGCGTATGCCCGAAATCGAATTCCGAGGTCCCAAGCCCGAGAAATGAATTTTTGAAAGAAATTATTTTCTGAAAAATATAAGAGATTTTAGAAAGTTATTATATTTGAAAATTTATGGTATTGGGCCCGTATTTTGGTTTTGGAGCCCGGTACAGGTTCAATATAATAGTTGTGATATGTCTGTAAAATCTGGTAAGAAACGGAGGTCGTTTGACGTGATTCGGACCCGTAATTGGAGAAATTTGATCTTTTGAAAGTTTTGGAAATTTTCTTTGATTTTAAGGCTAAATTCGTTGTTTAAGATGTTATTTTAGCGATTTGATCGCACGAGTAAGTCTGTAGGATGCTTTTGAGGTTGTGTGCATGTTTGGTTTGGAGCCCCGAGGGCTCGGGTGAGTTTCGGCTAGGTTTCAGGGTGTTTGAACTTGGAAAATCACTGCTGCTGCACCAGTTCTGGTGTGCCCGCACCTGCGAGCCTAGGGCCGCAGGTGCGAGACCGCAGGCGCGCTTTATGGTTCGCAGGTGCGAACCCTTCTTCCGCAGAAGCAATTTCGCAGGAGCGGATATATTTTGCAGGTGCGGCCCCCTGTGGGACTGTCCATTTCCGCAGGTGCGGTCGATTTCCCGCACCTGCGAGAGTGCAGGTGCGAGGGTCGGGCAGTGAAGTTGTAAAAACAGTAACAAAAACGGGATTTCTTCAAAACTTCATAACTTCTTCTTTAAAACTCGAACTTGGGCGATTTTTGTAGAGGGATTTCACTACAAAATCATAGGTATGTATTCTTATACTCGTTTTATTCAAATTCCATTAACACACATTAGATTTCTAGGCCTAAATCATGTTCTTAAGGGTAGAAAATTAGGGATTTGGGTAGAGTTAGGGCTTTTTAAATAATTGGAATTTAGACCTCGTTTTGGGGTCGGATTTCGGAATTAATTACATATTTGGGCTCGTGGGTGAATGGTTGATCGGATTTTGGTCCGAACCTCGTGTTTTGACCAAGCGGGCCCGGAGTCAATTTTTGACTTTTTGGAAAGAATGCTAGGAAACCTATAATTAAGCATTGGAATTGAGTTGTTTAGCGTTTATTGATGTTATGAAGTCAATTATGTCTAGATACAACTGATTTGGAGTCAAATTCAAAAGGGAAAGTAGTGATTGAGGCTTGATTTTGGTCGTGGAAGTCGAGGTAAGTGTTTGGCCTAACCTTAGCTTGAGGGAATAGGTGTTGTGTCTTATTTTCTATGTGTGAATACCATGTGCAACGTATAGGTGAGGTGACGAGTACCTATCCATTGATGTAAAGCATGCCCGTGAGTCGGATATTATGAATTATGTGGTTTTCATTGATATTTACTGTGTTATAGCTTGAGTTTCACTTTGTGGTTATTCATTTTGGTGGAAATTCTTGGTAATGAACATTGTTGAGTATTGGGTTCAATTGAGAAACTTTATGTGAAGATATGTACTTGAGTGAGATTGGTTATAGTTGTGTCCCTTGCCAGGATAGTGATATTCCTATTGTTGTTCCCTTGCCGGGATGTTATGATTTATTATTATGATTCATATTATTGATTTTTCCTTGTCAGACTGTTGTTATTGATATTGTTTGGGTGAGGAAGAGTGTAAAGCACGAAGGGTGATGTCGTGTATTGATTATTGTGAGGAAGAGGGTAAAGCACGAAGGGTGATGTCGTGCATTGATCATTGTGAGGATGGGAGTGTATAAGCACGAAGGGTGATGTCGTGCCATGTTATGATATTAAAAGCACGAAGGGTGATGTCGTGCCGTTTCTATTGATTATTGTGAGGATGAGAGTAAAAGCACAAAGGGTGATGTCGTGCACTTACATTTATTATTTGGTGAGGACGAGAGTAAAAACACGAATGGTGATGTCGTGCACTTTCTTCTCTGTGATGTTAATTCCTGTTGTTTAAGTTGATATTGAATTGTTGTCTTATTTCATTGTTTCTTTTATTTGATATTTCTTTTCCCCAGCATGTTTCCCCCTTTCCTTTGTGCTTAGTTGTTTACTTCCTGTTATTATTATTCCTCATAATATTATTAATTGCACAGGGTATTTTGGGTGTCGTGTCCAAGCCTCGTCACTACTTCGCCGAGGTTAGGCTCAACACTTACTCATTATATGGGGTCGGTTGTACTGATGCTACACTCTGCACATCTTTGTTGTGCAGATCCCGGTACAGGACCCTACTGACATTGATATAGGAGGTTGCCTTCAGTTCACGTGGAGACACCGAGGTAGTCCTGTTGGCGTCCGCAGGCCTTGGCGTCCCTTTCTATTTCTTTTGTATTCTGTTTTAGCTAATTCAGAAACAGATATACTTATTATTTCAAACCTTTATGTGTATTATTCGTAGACATTTTGTGAGTTGTCACTCCAACATTCTGGGATTGGTTTAGTTTTGTGAAATTTTGTAAAGGCATTGGATGGAATTATATATCTTGCTTCATTTTATATTTTATTTATGTTAATGTGTATTTCACCTGTTTACGACTAATAACAAAGGAATAAAGTAAATTGAACAGTCACATTGGCTTGCCTAGCCGGTTCAACGTTAGGCACCATCACGGTCCCGGCGGTGGAAAATTCGGGTCGTGACATCTAGTCTATGAAGTCTCTAATGAAGTACTGAAAACACTGACTGTCTAAAAATACTGAAGTTTGTAAGGTAATGATAATGCCACGAAAGAACTGGGGATCACCAAATAACTGGTACAAGAATCCTAGCACTCTGAATCGTCAACATGTAAATCATTACATACATCGTGAGATGCAGGCCCCAGGCAAAAGGAACGTCAGTATATTTGATTTGCAATAATATGTAAAGCAACTGAAAGAAAGAATTATAAATACTAAAACTGAAACTAAGTTGATAATTGAGAATTTATAATTGATAACTGAAATGATAACTATTGAAAATGAAACTGAAATGATAACTGAACTGAGAATTGTTAACTAAACTGATAACTGTTAACTGAACTGATAATTGGTAACTGATATGATAACTGATAACTGAAATGGTAACTAATAATTGAACTGGAAGGAAGTAAGGATACGAATACTCCCTCTTCTGAATGATGAAAAACCTTTTTATATTAAATTGCGGCCTCAGTCCCAATATATATATGTGCACAAACTGCGGCCTCGGGCCCAAGTATACGTATACATAACTGCGGCCTCAGGTCCAAACATTCATAAAGCATAAACTGCGGCCTCAGGCCCAAATACAGGTGTTTAACTGTAACGACCCAGCCGGTCGTTTTGCGTATCAGGGTCCCGTTTCCTTAAATAAAACCTTTCATAACGGTTATTCGTGCTTTATGACTCGCGGTAGCGGGTGGTTCGGGATTTGGGAATGATTTGGATGGTTTAGGAACACTTGGTTCCTTAAGGCTGGCCTATTTGGTCAAGTTTGACTTCGGTCAACATTTTGAGCAAACGACCTCGGAATCAAGTTCTGATAGCTCTAGTAGCTCCGTATGATGATTTCGGACTTGGGTGTATGTTCGTCTTGGGTTTCTGATGACCGGGAGCATTTCGGCGCCCGAAATGGAAATCAGGATTTCCTTAAGTTTAGAATTTGGCCTGGAACGGGACTTCATGCTATCGAGGTCCGAATGGAATTCCGGGACTGGAAATAGTTCTGAATAGTCATTTATGACTTGTCTGCAAAATTTGGGGTCATTCCGAATAGTATAGACCCGTCCGGCGTAATGTAATGAATTCTAGAATTTCAAAGTTCTTAAGTTTGACTAATTTGGTTTTGGGGTTTGATTCTGAGTTCCATTGTTGTTTTTCATGTTCCGTAAGTTTGAGCAAGTCCGTATCATGAATATAGACTTGCCGGTGATTTTGGACGGGGTCCTGGGGGGCTCAGGGGTGTTTTAGACCCCCGGGAGCGTTAGAAAAACCAGAAAATTCCTATCTGGTTTCCTTCTCTGCGATCGCAGAGGGATAATTGCGATCGCAGAGAGGGATTTCTTCTGGGCTAAATTTTATTCTCTGCGATTGCAGACATCACCCTGCGATCGCATAAGTCTCTTCCCCCACCTTCTGCGATCGCATACCTCACTCCTGCGATCGCATAAGCCTAACTCCCCACTCTCCGCGATCGCATGCCCCATCTATGCGATCGCATAGCGTCGTTTGGGTCCCAGGACCATTTGTTCTCCGCGATCGCAGACCTCCAGCCGCGATCGCAGTGGTCCGGCAGCTTGGTCTTTGCGATCGCAGGCCTGATGCCACGATCGCAATGAAGGTTTTTCTGGGCAGTATTTAAATGCTCAATTACGGGTTGTCTTCCTCATTAGTCATCTTTTACCTCCATTAGAGAGCACCCAAGGTTGAAGAACACCTCCCACAACCACCCACTGAAGAGGTAAGCAATTCTCTCCTATTTCTCACGATTATGCATGGAATTTAGCGGGTTAATTCCTAAAAGAAACAAAAATCATGAAATTTGGTAGAAATTCCTAGGGCTTTGATAATTAGTGAATTATCCCTTTTTAGCCATGAACTCCTAAATAAATTATGTAATTACGATCCTTGGGCTTCGGGTAATTCATTCCTTCGAGAATTTTCAAAATCCGAACGCGTGGGCCCGGGGTCAAAATTTCAAAAACCTTCAAGAATACTATATTTTGGGATTTCTTGTTAATTCTTATTCTTGGAGCATAAATTGATTCAATTATGCTATGTTTGGCTAGCTTTGAGCCGTCGAGGGTAGTTTCAGAATTTCGGGCGCATATTTTGATCCGGTCCTTGGTCCGAGGAGTGCTTTTATCGAGGTGAGTCTCCTTTCTAACCTTGTAAGAGGGAAATTGTCCCTCTAGGTAACCTTGTTTGCTATGTGATCTTGTTTGGGGGCTACGTACGCAGCGAGTGACGAGAGTCTGTACGTAGTGGCTATTACTGCTTCGTCCGGGTAGCTAGGACACAGCATGCTCATTGTTTTCCCCTGTTATAGCATAGACATGACTTGTATACTTGTGTAATTGGTATTGTTGTCATTGAACGTTGTGATACTTGGCTTGATTTAAGTGTCATAAGAGAATCACGGCAGAGGATGATTGATTATATTATGGGATCGGGTGGTACGCCACGGCAGAGTGATGATTGATTATATTATGGGATCGGGTCGTACGCCACGGCAAGATTGAGACTACCAGGGTTGCATCGGGTTGTACGCCACGGCGAGATTGAGACTACCAGGGTGGGATCGGGCCGTACGCCACGGCGGATATCAAACTTGTTTGATTTGAGATTGTTATTTGATGCCGGATATTGATGTACTTGATTATTTGTTTTACTTGCCTACAAGTTTCTTTACATCCTGCTTACCTTACGACTGTTGGACCTTAGTGAGTATCGAGTCGACCTCCCGTCACTATTTCTTCGAGATTAGACGGGATACTCACTCGGTACATATTTATATATATGTACTCATGCTGCACTTTTTTCCTTTTCTGTACTTGACTGTACAGGTCCGGAGGCTGGTCCATCTGATTTTCAGGCCGGTGCCAGATATTGATAGCGTGGTCATACTTCACGGTGAGTTGCTTTCCTGGCGACTTTCTAGCAGCACCCTGGAGTTTCTTTTGTTATGTTCTCTGTCTATTTCATTCAGACTGGGACTCTGTATATGTTGTAGTCATTGTATATTCAGTAGTTGCCCGTGACACTCGTGACACTAGTTCCTGGCACACACGCGGTATATATTTTTGGGGTTTTGGGATGTATATCTATGTATATGTTTTATTTAGGCTTTGTATCTACTATGATTTTACCTTCACTCAGGACTAGTATCATGTTAGTTATTATAAACTGGTAACCATTGACTTGTTTGATTGAATGGGAAGGGAATCACTTAGTGAAAATTATATCGGCTTGCCTAACCCTACTGTTGGGCGCCATCGCGGCCCGGATTAGGATTTGGGTCGTGACATTAACATTCAGGAATTGAGAATCATTCTGAAATACATGATGCTGAAATACTGAACCATACTAAATTACGTGATACTTGAATGCTGAATAGAGCTAGACTGAGACATGTATTCATGAACTGATTATGAAAATTGAAACTTCAACTGTTTATGACATGATGAGTACTCTAGACTGAGACTCATGGGCATCAAACCCAAGTCTATATTGATTACACACTGATTTCACAATGTTTAGAATTAAAGTCATGAACGAGTTACGAAGCTAGAGAATAGAAGTTCTGCAACTATTCAAGGAACTAGGCTTAACTATATTTTTTAGGCAATTGGTAACGTGGTAAAGAAACACAGTGTAGGGAGAATCATTAACATTCTCAAACATAGAGAGTTAGCCTCACATACCTTAATTTCCTACACTTGAGCGTAATACAACGTTTGCCAATCCTTTCAACTTCAATCTATATCAATACAAGTCAAAGGGATTCCATATTAGCAATAATACTCATGTTTTGGTCCCTTAGGCATTTTATCAAATACTTGGTGGCATAAAGCTTCACAATCCCTATTAATGGTGTTTCTACACCCAATATCACATTCTCTTGCTCCTGGATAAATTCTAAAGTCTCAAATGGTTATAATCAACATCATTCTTCATCACCCATAAGGTAAACAACACCCTTAACCAATAATCAACAATCAACAACCCAAATCTATAGTCGTTCATGCTTTTCTATCAAACCCATCAATACATAACTCATGATCTAGAGTCTATAATCATTAATCCAATGTTAGAATCCATTAGAGGGTGAAGACATTACTTTTTTGAAGTTCAATCCCCTTGAATTCGAGTTCTAGGGTTCCTTCTCTCAACAATGATGTCCCAATCGAATATCTAATGACGCGAAGGGTTTACCCATGTTAATAAGATGTTGAGAAATTAAAATTAATTTAGAATCACCATTAGAACTTACCTTGAGTGGTGGAGGGACCCTTAAGGAGTTAGGTTTTTGAGAGCTCTCATTTCTAGAGCAAGTTTTAATATTTTGGGGCTGTGGGGGACGAAATAAGGATAAAACAATGACTCCCCAAGTCCGCCCCCGCGCACTTGTAGGCCTTACCGCGGTCTTGACCGCGGTAAATGGCAGGAACACTGCCGCATAACCGCGGTCGTGGTCCGGGGCACGGTGGTTGCGCACTACTATGTAAAATGCATATAAGGTTTTACCCAAAGATCCATTTGGGCTCCACAACATATCGTTGGAAAGCTATTTCAAAGGCCTATAACTTTTATGTTTTGAGTTTTCCCAAATACCGTACACGATTTTCACTAAACCTGCTGCAAGACTGACCCTTTGTAAACTTCGTAGATTTTATCGAATCTTGTATACCTCACTCTTCGTCTTGATTCTAAAATAACTATTTCCACCCATACTCATACCAATAGAACTTCACATATCCAAAATATAACCGTACTACTCATTTAACTTATTCATACCTAAGCCGAATTTACGCGGTGTTATATTCTTGTTGTTGATATTTGTGTAGTGACGTACTTACCTGTGTGAGTTTTATCTTGTGGAATTCTACGTGTTGTCCATTTTCTCTATACTTACTAGCTGGCATGAACTATGTTAGAACACTTGCACAAGCATACACGTAGTTAATCACTCTTATCGGTTAAGAGGATAGATCTTGATATTGTTGAGTATTGATACACACCCTTGCTTACTTGACTTCTATGCGAGAATGGCTCTATTGGTACGTGAGTGTCACGACCCCAAATCCTAACAGGCCGTGATGGCGCCTATCGTGGAACTAGGCTAGCCAACCATCACCTTACTACGCGTTCATTCAATTATAGCAGTTCAAAATTAAATAATAAGCACGCAACCATAGCACAAACAATATAATTATGTATTAACGTCCCAATAATAGTCTAACCAACCTCCCAAGAACTGGAGTCAATAGTCATGAGCATCTAAGAATAAATAAGTCTAACTCTGCTAAAACTATAATATATGTCTCTGAATCAAATGCTAAGACTAAATAAGGAAGGGAAATGGAGAAGATGTGGACGCTGGACAGCTACCACGAAATCCCGTGAAAATGCTGCTACCAAACTGCGTCAGCTACTGCTGCGAACTAGTACCTGGATCTGTGCACAGAGGCACAGGGAGTCTTTATGAGTACGCCAACTCAGTAGTAATGAAAATAAATCGCAGTCTGAGTAATATAAACACACAGAACATGTACAGTTCCACAAACCAGTAAAACACCAAGTCACCATGTATTATTCATCTAATAATGAGTTCGAAATCAGTTTCCAGAAAACCTTTGAAACAAGTGCGATATCA
>ML265576.1:0-42578 GCA_005239495.1 Nicotiana undulata
TTAAGGTAAATTCTTCATGAAAAATATTAAATTTGGAGTAAATGACTGTTTAAATCGTATTTATTTTTAATTTACTGAGATTATTGAAATACTACTGGTTTTGTCTAGGTTTGGTATGAACCTTTGTGTTCGGCAAACTAGGGACACATACACTTTTCTCCATCCAACTCTTAATCGTGATTGGAAGTGATGAAGATTATTTGAAGACCCAAGATTTAAATCTCTTTAGAGTAAAAATACTAAGTGATCTCTTTATATTATTCTAACCCGTAAAATATTAGATACTTTCTTCTTATCTATCTATGCTATAATTATCCAACATATATATATTGGTATAAGATGGCATGTACTCATTGCAATAGTTGAGGTAATGTATAACTGACCCTAACACTACGTACCATTGTTATTTGTTAAAGTATTATTACATATATACTTACATAATATGTAATGCATAATTATCTACTATAATGTTTCATTTCTAACAACACAAAGAAGGGTCCAGAACGTCCTTTATATAGAAAATAATTGTAGGAAAAAACAAGCAAACATTCTCAAAACTAGGTTCGAGTACTAGGCCATGTGGCATATGTTTGGTGGGCGTGAGGAGGGGGGGATCTTGTTGGAGTTTGTACACAAGTACTAAATTAAATAATGTCATTAATAATCTAAAGAAAGCAATGATTTGATAATGACAAGAAATTAATTATACATACAATCTTGAGAAGAAATAGCTTTAATTTTCTCTTCTTTTTTTTTCTTTCTAATACTTTTTTTCATTTGGGGTTTGTGAGACAGGTCATCTCAACAAGACATAGCCTCCTCCTTAATTATCATGGCCACCATTTCATGTACAGCACTAGCTATCTCACTCACTGTATTTAGCTGACAATTATCTTCCACCTGTCCCATGTAAATACAAATTGTTAGATCCCCTTCATTTTGCTTCTTGTCATTCAAATCTTTTAATATGCTTTTATCATTTTGCTTTTAACCCGTTCACATATTGTGAACAGGTGGGAGTATCATTTTACCTTCATAATATGCTTTTATAATTTTTGAAATGACATGACACATTTCAGACCATAAGTTCGACTAGGATATTTCTTATGTGTCAAAACTGCTTTTATCTTAAATTTTGTGTCCAGTCATAAAACATCGATATAATAACCTTATGAAATTGTGTATATACTAACCTTGACACTGAATGAATAAAGAACTGTATGATCAGCCGTTGAAACAGTGAGGTGAAGAATTGTAAAGCACATAGCTTGTAACCAATTAACAATTTTCAATAATTGTTTTGGTCTTCTCCTTGATAAAACCTTAACATTAGCATGGCTTTCCACCATTGTCACCTCGATATCCGCCACCGCCGACCGCCTCTCCTCCGTCGTTGTCCCGTCGTTGGCGGCGGCCATCGGGTGGTTGTTTCCGGTTGTGTATTGAGGAAAAGTGAAGAACTTAAAGAAGGGATGTTGAGAAGCATTATTTGGAAATAATTGGTTTGTAACTTGTTGTTTATGAGCTTCCAAGAATTGAAGGAGTTGTTCAAGTTCTTTTACAAAATTAATTGTGCCTCCAACAATTGATGCTTGGTCTCCCTGTTCACATTAATAAATAAATAAAAAAGGTTAAATTATTGTACCAATGATTTAAAATAATGTTTTACTACTTAATTGATTTTAACTACCAAGCTGGATTAAGTTTCCTAGTCTTTAGGGCAATTTAAACGTTGCTTTTTAATTAAATTAAAGACGATCCTACCCGTTACCAATATAACTTGTACACCCGACAGTGTAAAAAAATTATAATTTAATTAAACTAGTATAGCAAATAATCAACCTTTTTTTTGTCCGTTTATATAAATTAAACTCATAATACTAATAATATCATTGTGACGCTAAATATTTTTTTTAAAATGGCAACATGTCTATTAATGCATGTCGTTACGTGCGTGTGTGTGTGAGAGAGAAAGTACCCTTTGAGCATAAGAAGGAGGCATTAATGATCGGAGAACGGCGAGGTAATCGTTCATTTGGCGGCGGCGATTTCTTTCGACAGCAATGTGAGTCATCCTTTGGTTCTCTATTTCCTCCTTGTTCTTAGAACATTTAGTGCGCCGTCTTTTTCTCCGGCAGGAAACAACCGGAGTCTCCACCGGAGGATATTCCGCCGGCAATAATCCGGTGCAGACTTCAGGAGATGAAGAGTTGTTATTATAGCTTTGTGGTATTGAAGAATGAGAAGAATCCCAATTATATTCATGAAAAAAGCCACCAAGATTGTAAAAATCTTTGTGGTGGCTATAAGTGAAAGGATCTTGTTGGAAAACAACAGTTTCAAGAGCCATTTTTCCTCTTCTTAATTTTCTCTCTCAAAAATTGGCTAAATTGGTAAAGGGTTCAATGGGGTTTATAAAGGCTTGAAAACCAGAAGGAAATGAAGTAATAAAAGCCAAGTGGCCGTACGAATCAAATTGTATTAATTTCTTAAGCTACAGAAACTACTACACGTGAGAGGCTATGTTCTTTGGGTTTGTGTGTGAGAGAGAGAAACACAGAGAAACATTCTATTGTTAGTTCCTTATTTAAAGGGTGCCTTAATATGTGTTATATACCTCTAAAACGTAATACTTTACCTATATATACAATATAATTTCTCGAGAAAAAATGGTCAGTCTACCACCCTTATGGAGTTTGGGGGAGAGAAGAGGGGTAGGGTGGGGTTTATGCTTGTCTAAACAAGAAAAAAGTAGCGCACACAAATTTATGTAACCACGACGAATAGAATGGACAGTATTCATTCACTTTTAATCAGTAAATTTTGGTCAAATGACACCCTACGAGGGAAAAAATACACCATATAGCTAGGTGAAAAAATAAATTATATGTACATACTATGTGTTGTGCCGAGGGTTTATTGGAAACAGTCTCTCTGTCCTATTCGGGTAGGGTAAGGTCGGCGTACGTATTATCCTCCCCAGACCCCACTATGTGGGATTTTGCTGGGTATATACTATGTGTTGATTTGACTCCCCTTAATATCCTGGTATATGTGTACGTTTATATATTTTGACACTCCTTAAAAAAAATTTTAACTCCGTCACTAACATCATGGTATATAAAACTCTTTATTGACGATGTATAAAACTTAAACGCGAAATAATAATTCAAAAGCTTCTTCCTCTTTCTTCCATTGCAAGAGAAAAGATGCTGCAGAATATTTTTACGTATTTTGATATAGCATTTGTTTGTCTTCATTTGGTGATAACAATACTTGCAAGTTTGACATGGTGAATCTTTTTATCTTTGACCAGAGAAAGAGAGACTACTCTGAACAGAATTGAGTCAGTGAATGCTTTACAATAAAAGGAATTAATTCATGTGACTGACCGTACAAAAAACAAAAGTGGATCTCTCCGCAGAAATTCATAATATACATGTACATGAATGAGATCAATAACCTAAGAAATAAGGCAGATAAAATATATTGCAAAATATATATATTAATTACATAAATAAGGCAGATTATACTGTATTTAATATATTTAATATAAATTTTTAAGTTTAAAATGAGGAAATAACAAAAAGATGAACATGTTCTCTATTTCCAAATACACTTCTTTTGGTGCTTGAAACGCCAACATCTGCTTTTTTAGTTGTACCTTTTTAACTATCAATCTTTTTATGTTAAAACTCCAATTTCGATGAAACTTTTCAGTTATAATATATTCGAGACTTTAGCTACGTAGGAGCTAATATAAACACCGAGGGGTCGTACCAAGTTGTATTCCTTAATTATTTGTGTATCTATTTCTATTTGCCTATCCCCCCCNAACTTCATATTTGTACGAAAACAAATCATCACATAATGAGATAAACGAGTTATTGCAATCTGTGACTTACTCCGATACCATACTAAAAATTGTACACGATTAAAACCGGGCCCATCTGATTTTATTCTTTGGCCGACATCGAGAGGTTGCATCGAAGGACAACTTCGTAACGGAACAGACTAAAGCACAAAGATAAGATACCGAGCGCGGAATCGAGGTACCTGTCAAGATCGAGGCTAGTAGCAATCGAAGCCAAATGAGACAGATATTGAGTTAGATCGAAGTTAACACAATAACAGAAATGCGAGATATCCGCGGCTGGTCGAGGATTATGGTGTAAATCTCGGAACGGATCAAATCAGAAACGGTTAATAAGCTAATTATGGGATTTCCCTTTGTAATTAGAGTTATACCATAAGTAGAATTCTTCTACTATATAAATGGGAGTTCTAATCATTTGTAAGACACATTGTTCACAGATACAAAAGCAATATAACTCTCTCTCGCTTACATTCTTGTTCATCAGTTTTTTATATTTCTAAATTGTTCTTGCACTAATCAATTTGAGTGTATTTAGCTTGAGGACTGAGTTCTGGTTCGCCTTATTTCATTGTTCAATTCTATTATTAATCTTCTTATTTATCAGTTGGTGTTAAGTGAAATCACATATCCTTAAAACCACTTTATAAGTTTAATTGTTATCCAATTTTTAGGGTAAACAGTTTGGCGCTCACCGTGGGGCTAAGGATAATAGTGATTACTTAATACTGATTCTGATAACACACACTACTTTACGCTTGTTCTTGTAAGTGTTTTTGTTTTCAGGATAAAACATGTCAAACTCACAAACGATGCCCACACATGGTGACAACGACCTCGGATTTCACGGGGGAAACGACAATATAGACGCCCCAGGGATCGAGGTGCCTCAGGTTGATCTCGAGAGAGTACCAATTGCAAATCCCGTTGAAGTTAGTTCATATATCGCCCTAAATGCAAATTTGAGCATTGATCCCGAAGGTTGCGTACGCAGAGAAGGTCGATCTGGTGGTCGAGGTACAGAGATCGGAGGAGATAGTGGAGTCAGCCTCCAGTTGATATTCAAAATGTTACAGGCTCAACAAGACGCAATAGCACAATTACAAAATTAGCATCGAACGCCGAGTGGGGTCGAACCAGAAGTCGTTCATAGGACCGAACCAGTGCCGGAAAGATCGAACGCCAATTAATCGGGGATTGATCCTGCCATTATGAAGATACTTGAGGAGCTCACTAAACGAATTGAATCGGGATAAAAGAAAATCGAGGCAAATGATAAGAAAGTAGGACATACAACTTTCGGGTTGACCAAATACCGGGGGAGCCACCGATTTAAAAGGTATGGATTCGAAGAAGTTTGTGTTGAAGTCGTCCCCCCCAAGTGTGACTCCGAAGCCCATTCTAAAGAAATTCCGCATGGCGGAAATCCCCAAGTACAATGGGACCACCGATCCGAATGAGCATGTCACCTTTTATACATGAGCTATAAAAGGAAATGATTTAGAAGATGATGAGATCGAATTTGTTCAACTGAAGAAATTTGGAGAAACTCTATCGAATGGGGCAATGATTTGGTATCACAATCTACCACTTAATTACATACATTCCTTCGCCATGCTTGCAGACTTTTTTGTAAAGGCGCATGTCGGGGCAATAAAGGTTGCGACTAGGAAGTCGGACCTCTTCAAGGGGAAACAAAAAGACAACAAAGTTGAGGGAGTTCGTATCTCGATTTCAGATGGAACGCATAGAACTACCATCGGTCACAGACGATTGGGTTGTTCAAGCCTTTACTCCAGGTTTGAACGAACAAAGTTCGGTGGCATCACAACAATTGAAGCAGAATTTAATTGAATATCCGGCGGTAACCCGGGTCGATGTGCATAATCGGTACCAATCAAAGATCAGGGTCGAGGATGATCAACTGGGGACACCTTCTGGTTCCGTTAATCCGAACAGGCCCGTCGGCAGAACACAGAGGGATATCAACAGAGAACCTCGGTCGAACAGAGATTGATATCAACCATACAACGCAGATCGTAGAAACAGCAGTCCAGGACGCAATACCATCTGAAATGATCGAAGGAACGATCGAGGACTTAGTTCTCGAGGGCTTATGAGCAAAAGTGGTTTCGATAAACATGTTGATCCCACAGAAGCACCACGGTTATCAGAATACAACTTCAACATAAACGCATCAGGCATTGTGTCAGCCATTGGGAGAATCAAAGATACTAGATGGCCCAGACCCCTACAGACTGACCCTTCCCAAAGAAACCCCAACCAAATATGCAAATACCATGGTACACATGGACACCGAACTGAAGACTGCAGACAACTAAGGGAGGAGGAGACCCGTCTATTCAACGAGTGTCACCTTCAAAAATTCTTGAGCGGCCGAGCTAAAACTCATTTCAGATATAGGGATGCAAATGGGGAAAACAAGCAGGAATAACCACAACACGTGATTCATATGAACGTTGGTGGGGTCGATATTCCACAAGGGCCCGTGTCCAAACGCACTAAAGTATCAATTAACAGGGGAAAATGAACTCGAGACTACGTGCCAAAAGGCACTGTATCATTCAACGATGAGGAAGCAGAAGGGATATCACAACCCCACAATGATGCTTTGGTAATCTCTATCCTTATGAATAAAATTCAGGTTAAACGTGTTTTAATTGATCCAGGGAGCTTGACCAATATTATTTGATCGAGGGTTGTGGATCAGCTTGGCCTACAAGATCAGATCGTACCCGCAACTCGGGTTCTCAATGGTTTCAACATGGCAAGTGAAACAACTAAAGGTGAAATCATTTTACCAGTAAACGTAGTTGGGACTATTCAAGAAACCAAGTTCCATGTGATCGAGGGCATTATGAGATACAACTCCCTTCTCGGAAGACCCTAGATTCACAATATAAGGGTAGTCCCTTCAACCCTTCACCAAATGTTGAAATTCTCGACGCCGGATGGAGTAAAAAAAGTATATGGAGAGCGACATGCTGCAAGAGAAATGTCCGCGGTCGATGAGTGATACCGATATTTGTAGTTTCGTCAACAAAGGGATCAGAATCCAAAGGAAATAATGAAGCTAAATAGCAACCACATCCACCAGCCTTGACTCAGTCGAAGAAGCAGGGAACGGACGAGGACGATGACTACTGCATCCCTCGATCCTTCATAATCCCCGAGGAATCTTACGCCACCAAATCGATAGTCGAAGAGCTGGAACAAGTCATACTAACCGAGTACCTACCTGATCGAAAGGTATACCTAGGTACGGGGTTAACCCCCAAACTCAGGGAAAAACTCATTAAATTTCTTATAAAAAATATGGATTATTTTGCTTGGTACCACCTAGATATGACAGGGATCCCGCCGGAGATTACTACGCATCAACTGAGCTTGGACCCGAAGTTTCGCCCAGTGAAACAAAAGAGGAGGACCCAGTCCGAGGTAAAACATTCATTCATCAAGGACGAGGTAACTAAACTCCTCAAGATAGGATTCATTCGGGAAGTAAAATATTCCTAGTGGTTAGCAAACATAGTTGTAGTCCCTAAAAAGAAAAATAAACTTAGGATGTGCGTAGATTATAAAGATTTAAACAAAGCATATCCTAAAGACTCGTTTCCTCTGCCTAATATAGATCGCATGATCGATGCCACGACTGGCCATGATATATTTAGTTTTCTCGATGCCTATTCTGGGTACAATCAAATACAAAAGAACCCGGAGGATCAGGAAAAGACTTTGTTCATCACTAAGTACGGTACATATTGCTATAATGTAATGTCATTTGGACTAAAAATGTTGGTGCCACTTATCAACGCTTAGTAAATCAGATGTTCGAAGAAAAAATAGGTAAACTAATGGAGGTTTATATTGATTATATGCTAGTTAAGCCTCTGCGAGCAGAGGACCATTTGACTCAATTGCAGGAGACCTTCGACATACTAAGGAAATACAACATGAAGCTTAACCTAGAGAAATGTGCATTCAGAGTTGGCTCGGGAAAGTTCCTCGACTTTATGGTGTCAAATAGGGGGATCGAGATCAACCCTGATAAAATTAAGGCAATCGAAGACATCACAGTCTTTGACAGTGTTAAGGTCGTACAAATATTAGTAGGGCGGATAGACGCCTTAGGCCGATTCATCTCGAGATCTTCAGATAGGATTCACATGTTCTTCTCACTTCTTAAGAAGAAGAACAATTTTGCTTGGACCCCCGAATGCCAACAAGCATAAGCGGACAAGCAACTCTACTTATACCTAGAAGTCTCAAAAGTTGCGGTAAGGGGGGTCCTGGCTCGAGAGGAGCAAGCTGCGCAATTTCCTTTCTACTATGTTAGTCGAACTTTAGGTGAGGTCGAGACCCGGTACCACACTTAGAAAAATTGGCCCTTGCCCTAATAAGCGCCTATGGGAAATTAAAATTGTATTTCCAGTGCCACCCAATCTATGTGGTGACCACTTATCCTCTTCGCAATGTTTTACATAAGCCCGAGCTCTCTGGCCGATTGGCCAATTGGGCCATCAAAATCAGTGGGTATGATATCTAGTATCAACCTCGAACGACCATCAAGTCTCAAATATTAGCAGAATTCATGTCCCACTTTACGCTAGCCCTCGTACCTGAGGTCGAAAAGGAACTTTTATTAAAAATGAGTACATCATCGGGGGTATGGACCATTTCCCAAACGGTGCTTCGAACGTGAAGGGTTTCGGTCTAGGCGTCGTTTTGAAGCCGCCCACGGGAAACACAATTAGACAATCTGTCAAAACTTCTAGGTCGACTAACAATGAGGCCGAGTATGAGGCCATGATTGCAGGTCTTGAGCTAGCTAAGAGTTTGGGAGAAGAGGTCATCAAGGCCAAATGTGACTCCCTACTTGTGGTAAACCAAGTCAACAGAACCTTCGAGATTCAATAAGATTGAATGTAGAGGTACTTGGACAAAGTAAAGGTGACACTACATCGGTTTAAAGAATGGACCCTACAGCATGTACCTCGAGAAAAAAACGGTGAGGCTGATGCCCTTGAAAATTTAGGGTCATCGGTCGAAGACGATGAAATTAACTCGGGGACTATCGTACAACTTTCAAAGTCAGTGATCGAAGAAGGCCATGCCGAAATAAACTCTACAAGCCTAACCTGGGATTGGAGGAATAAATCTATCGAGTATCTGAATAACGGGAAGCTTCCATCGGACCCTAAGGAATCGAGGACTCTGCGTACGAAGGTCGCGCGTTTCACATTGGCTGAAGATGGAACACTATATAGAAGAATGTTCGATGGACCGTTGGCAATATGTCAGGGTCCCGGAGACACCGACTACGTCCTAGGGGAAATTCACGAGGGCACTTGCGAAAACCATTCCGGTGCCGAATTATTGGTTCACAAAGTCATCAAAGCATGATACTACTGGGCCAATATGGTAAAGGATACTAAGGGGTTCATTCGAAAGTGCGACAAGTGCCTAAGATATGCGCTGATGATCCACCAAATCGGAGAGCAACTCCATTCGGTCCTATCTCCATGTCCGTTCATGAAATGGGGAATGGATATCGTCGTCCCTCTACCATCAGCCCCAGGTAAAGCTAAATTCATTTTATTTATGACTGACTACTTATCTAAGTGGGTTGAAGCACAAGCCTTCGAAAAAGTCAGAGAAAAAGAAGTTATATACTTCATTTCTGAGATCGTATGCCACAATGGAAAGCAATTCATCGGCAGCAAAGTGACGAAGTTTCTCGAAGACCACAAAAATAAAAAGGATCTTGTCAACGCCATATCACCCTAGTGGTAACGGGAAAGCCAAATCAACAAACAAGACCATCATTTAAAATCTAAAGAAAAGATTGAACGATGCTAAGGGAAAATGGAGAGAAATATTGCTTGAGGTCCTTTGGGCGTATCGAACGACGTCAAAATCCAATACGGGGGCAATACTGTTCTCTTTAGTATACGATGTCGAACCTCTAATCCTATTCGAAGTCAAGGAACCTAGCGTCAGGTTTTGATATGCAACTGAAGAGTCAAATCACGAGGTTATAAGTACGCGTCTCGAATTTCTAGATGAAAAACAGAAAGCCTCCCTCGTTCGAATGGCCGCACAAAAGCAGTAGATCAAAAGGTATTACAATCGAAGATCCAATCTTCGACACTTTAGAATCGGGGACTTAGTTCTATGAAACGTCACCCTCAATACTCAATACCCAAACGAAGGAAAACTTGGCCCAAATTGAGAGGGACCGTATCAGTTCCTCGATATCTTCGGAAAAGGATCTTACAAAGTTGTCACGATGAACGGAGAACAGTTACCAAATAATTGGAACATATCACTCCTCAAACGATATTATTGTTGAGGTATGACCTTCTCCATTTTCATTTATATTTTATACTAACTAGTTGCACGTGTTCGATCGAAGACATCAAAGATTTCTCTAAACATGAAGTACTTAGGTCTGAAAGCACGCGTTGCACTTTTTTTCCCTTCGGCACATTTTTGTCCCAGATAGGTTTTTCCGACAAGGTTTTTAACGAGGCAACCATTGTTCGTGCTAACTTAGAATAATTCAACAGTATCCGAGGCTTCTTTCCAATCAACCTCGAATACTGGGGGCATCACCCTTGGATGATTTCAAGGAAAATACTTCGTGTCAATAGGGTCTCGATAGATGAATTTGGTAAAGGGCCAAACAGCCGAATGAACCGTGTCCATGTAGATTACTCGAGCCTTAATGGAAAAACATGTACGTATGTATAATCTAGTGAAAGAAGTAGTTTTTCCTTACCAGATGTTCCATACCTTAGAGAAATTTCTACTTTACAATTTCATACTTATGATCTATTGTGGAAATCGGTTCAAGGGTCGATCGCAACTAAAGTTCGAACATTTAACCTGGTACTCGGGGACTGCCGAATTATTAAACTTCGAGACCGTAAGACCTTAAAAAGGCAATCCTCGATTTTATAGGCCAAGGCCACCCCACTCGGGGACTGACACTTCGAACAAGTTCGAAGTGTAATTGGGAAATATGCCCAAGAGGCAGATCTCAATGCTACGGCCAAACTAACACAGTTCAGAGACGTTTGAATTCCGTAATGAAAACATGCCTTCGAATACTTTTATAACCCGGTTAAAAATTCTACTCTCGGTAAAATAACAAAAAGGTTTCGACAACGCCAGCCCTTGAAAATACTATGGGGTATTGATTTGTTCGAACTCTCGAATAATTTTGTACTGAACAGTTTTGTGCTAAGGCATAAAAAAGCAAAATGTTTCGATAACACCAAACCCCAAAATACCTAATTGGCACAAACTTATTTCGTTCTAATGCATGACAAATTTTTGTATGATTAACTTTTAAGTCAAAAAGGGAAAAAGGCCAATCTTTTGAGGCCATATCGGCCCAATTCAAGAGCCTAAGGGCCGTTATATTTTTGAGTTCAAGGAATCATCCTCACTGAATTAAAATCTAGGGGTCATCCTACTTCGAGTTCGAGCAAGTACTCACTTGGCTACAAAGACTACATTAGTCTGATTTCGATCAAGTTGCCTAAGCTTCAAATTTACGAAAAACAATTTCACAAGGCAAAAAATGAATCAATTTTTTTATAAGGCACAATCAAATTAGATTTTTCACAAGACAGAAGTCGAGGTGAAGACAAGATAGAGAAAAAAAAGAAATGTTTTATATATATGTATATAGTTACAAAGGACCGATCAAGGTCCTACATAAAAGAAAAAAGAAAAAAAAATACAAAGTCTTCTAACTATTCTCGGAGGAAACTTCTTTATCGAGGTCCTCCCCATTTTCGGACCCGCTCTTGCTGCCATCGTCGTCGTCATCAGAAGAGGCCAACGCTCTAGCATCAACTTCATGCTCTTTTGCCTTTACTATCTCCTCGGTAAGATCAAAACCTCGAGCGTGGATCTTCTCGAGGGTTTTCCTCCGAGATTGACATTTGGCTAGTTCAGCAATCCAATGTGCTCGAGTTTAAGCGATCTCGGCAGCCTCTCTCGCTTGGGCTTGGGTGGCTTCAGCATCGGCCTGGTAGACACCACAATCGCCTTAGCCTTGGTCTTTGCTTTTTCGGCTTCAAATGTGGCCTTTGTGAGTTTAGAAGCCAACCGAGCCTCGAATTCCTCTATATTTTTGCCTCAGCTGAGGTTTTTTCCTTTATGCCTCGAAGCTAGCCTTCGACCGATGACAATTGGGCTTGAGCAATCTCTTTTTCTGCAGCAAGGCGGTCCATGCTCTCTTTCCACCCGAAGGACTCTGCCTTCATCGTATTGATCTCCTCGCGAAACTGCTCGATCCTCTCAATCTTCTAATTTAGCTATGAGACTGAAATATTAGCCTCCGTTCCTGAATCAAGCCCATGAGCTTTTAAGAGTGTCATTACCTACTCGATCAGGTCGGTCTGATCCTTGTGAGCCTTAGCCAACTCGGCTCAGAGGTCCTTGATCTCCTCTTCTTTTTGCCCGTAGAGAAGTTTGATGGGATTATTTTCTTCTGAGAGGCCTCGAAGGTTGGCCTTACATCGGCTCATCTCTACTCGGTACTTGGAAAACACCCCCTAATGAAGTGCCAAAGCATTTATGGAAAATAGAGAAAGTTAGACAGAAAAGGGAAGAATGTGACATCACTGATGAGACTTACCCGATTTAGGGCTCGTTGAGCCTCATCAAAGAGACCCGATGCATCACTAGATCCGGTATCATCCTCGACCCTGTTAAACAAATCACGGAAGGGGTCCTCTCCCTGTGAACTCCTTCTACCTCGGGGGTCCTCAAAGCTTGGACATCCCGAATTGCCTCTTCGGAAAAAGCAGGGAGAGTAGGCGAATCTCCGATTACTATTGCCCCAAGTGAGTCACTTGGGGCGTTCTACGCAATTTGATGGGTTCTAGGGATGGTACCTTCAGACATGCCCACCGTTTGTTCATTTCGGTGGGGGGCACCCTCAATCTTTGACGACTCGAGGACTTTGCCCGAGTTCTTCTCCAAGACCCCTTCAGCCCGAGGCTGGAAATCAACAACCACAACCGATTCAGTGGACTTTAGGGCCTCGTTGGTTTTCTTCACTCGAGCCACCAGCTACGAGCCATCATCTTCATCTTTCTCTTCTTCTTCTTCCCTTAGCCGCTGAAGTACATCAGCAGGAAGGGAAGCAATATCTGTCTTCGGTTTACGAATCAGATTCTTCCTCTTCTTAGGATTTGGGTCCTCGGAGGTTGAGTTCCTTTTCCTCTTATTATCCTTCGCCGATTTCGGAACCTGGGCCGAAGGCTCCTCCTCACCAGAAGGGGGACTCATGACCGCGTCCTTGCCCAAGCCTGTACACGATGAAATTGAATAAGTAAAAGAAGGGAACCGTTAGTCGAATATGCAAAAGGAGGGTTTACCATGATTCTTGGCCTCCCGTCGGCCTTTTGCTAAATCACGCCAACAACGCTCGACGTATGTGTAGGTCTAGGAAAGGTTCCGAACCTAACTCTCGAGGTCGGGTATCACACGAGGTATCCAAGCAACTGCTACATCATGAAAGAAAATATTAATGAGAAAAACAAAGGAATGAAGTAATGTATGGGAGCTGGTAGTGAGATAATACTTATGCTTCATGTTCCATTTCTCGGGAAATGGCATCTTCCCTATCGCTATTAGGTTGGAAGTCCTCACTCGAACGAATCTTCCCATCCGGCCTCGATCTTTGAGACCCTCGTCAATGCTCGAGAACAACACCTTGGTAGATCGATGGTGGAGTCTAATTAACCCACCTCGGTAGAGACGGGGGTTTTACAATCTAATGAGATGGTCGAGGGTGAAAGACATACCCTCGACTTTGCTCGAGAAGAATTGGATCAAGATGACTATTCGCCAAAAGGAAGGATGGATTTTGCCTAAGGTTATTTGATATTGACGGTAAAAGTCGACAATGATGGGGTAAGGGGACCCAGTTTGAAAGGGTAAGTGCAAACACTTAGAAAACCTTCCACATGGGCAGTTATGTCCTCTTCGGGGGTCGGGATCACCACCTCTTTATTCCCCAGTTGCAATTTTTCTTTACCTGCTCTAGGTATCCTTCAATTAACGAGCATATATATCTCGACACTGGCTCACACCGACCTAGAACCGATGAAGCCTTGTCGGTTTTGAAGTCAGAGTTTAACGCACACCCCCAGGAATACACTCCTCAAGAGGGGGTTCCATCGGCGTTTTCCCGCCGGCCGGTTGAGAGGATGATACAGCTTCTTTTTGCGATACTGTTTTTGATGTTTTTGCCATTTTCGTTTAAGTTTAAAGAATAAAGAAGATGATAGAACTTGATGTTAGAGAAAAGGTTAACAGCGAAACCTGAAGATTTGTAGAAGGAAAAGAACTTAGGAGAGGTAAAAGCTTTGAATATTAGGAGAAAAGTGAAAGTAAAGTTTGAATCAATGATGAGAGGGCCTATTGATGGTATTTACAACGACGGTTCAAAAGCACTAGTGGACGACCACCAACTAACACTCATTAATGATTTGGGGAACTGTACAGACGAGACGTTTCGATCACTTCTGTAGCTTACGTCACGGGGATGACATCATGACGGGTCAAGGTAAAAAATCGAAGGTCCAATTCGTTTCTTGTCAATACACTCCAAAAATGAGGGGACTATATGTATACGGTTAAAACCGTTACCACCTGATTTTATTATTTGGCCGAGATCGGGAGGTTGCATCGAAGGACAACTTCGTAACGGAACAAACTAAAGCACAAAGATAAGGTACCGAGTGCGAAATCGAGGTACCTGTCAAGATCGAGGCTAGTAGCAATCGAAGACAAATGAGACAGACATCGAGTGAGATCAAAGTTAACACAATAACACAAAGGCGAGATATTCATGACTAATCGAGGATTGTGGCATAATTCTCAGAACGAATCAAATCAGAAATGGTTAATCAGCTAATCACAGGATTTTCTTCTGTAATTAGAGTTATATCATAAGTAGAATTCCCCTACTATATAAAGGGGAGTTCTAATCATTTGTAAGACACATTGTTCACAGATGCAAAAGCAATATAATTCTGTCTCGCTTACATTCTTGTTCATCAGCTTGTTATACTTTTAAATTGTTCTTACACTAATTAGTTCGAGGGTACTCTAGCTCGAGGACTCAGTTATGTTCAAGCACTGGTTTTATTTATTTCATTGTTCAATTCTATTATTAATCGTCTTATTTATCAGTTGGTGTTAAGTGAAATCACATATCCTTAAAATCACATTATAAGTTTAACTGTTATCCAATTTTTAAGGTAAACAAAAACCCTACATTAAAGCCTCCAAAATATTTTTAAAAAATAGTGAATCTATAATTTAACTCAATTCAAAGTAATAAACTTGTGAGGTTAGAATCGCTTAAGATCATATAAAGTAGTCCATATTTAGTACTCTAATTACATTATATTTTCTTGAATTAATAAGAGGATATGGAGATCGAGAATTATGGTAGAAAATTAGTAGGTAGTCAAGTTGTGATGACCCAAAAGGTCATCCGGTGTATCCTTAGCTAATTCTGTGTTTCGAGGTCATGAAAACCTCCTTCTATCTCACCTTGATGTGCGTGCACAGCCCGGGCGTGTAGCCGGGAAGTCGTAGAGTGAAAATTAATAAAAATGATATTTTTATGTTTAAATTTGAATAAAGTTGACTTCAGTCAACATTTTTGGTAAACGGGCCCGGACCCGTGGTTTGACGGTGCCGGAGGGTCCGTAGGAAAATATGGGACTTGGGCGTATGCCCGGAATCGAATTCCGAGGTCCCAAGTCCGAGAAATGAATTTTTAAAGGAAATTGTTTTCTGAAGAATATAAAGCTTTTTTAAAAAGAAATTCTATGTGAAACCAGTGAAATCGGGCCCATATCTTGGTTCTGAAGCCCAGTACAGGTTCGATACGATTTATATTTATTATCTGTGAAGTTTGGTAAGGAACGGGCTTAGTTTGACGTGATTCGGATAAAAAATGCAAAAGTTGAGGTTTAAAGAAGTTTTGTGAAATTTCATTGATTTTGAGGTTTAATTAGATGTTTATGATGTTACACTTTTGGTTGGGAGTTCCGAGGGCTTGGGTGAGTTTCGGGTAGATCTCGGGGTGTGTTAGGCATAGATCAGGGTTGTTGCAGGTTCAGAGAAGTGCAAATCTCTGAACCCGCCAGTGCGGTCCGTGGTCGCCTTTGTGCGGTCCGTGGTGGAGCTTCGCAACCACGGTCGCCTTTGTGCGGTCCTCGGTGGAGCTTCGCGACCGCGTTCTTCCTGGTGCGGTCCGCGGTAGACCTTTGCGGTCGCGGTCGCGGTCGCAGTCGCGGTCGCGGTCCCTTTTTCGCGGTCCGCGGTGGAGGCCTGGAAGGGGTATATTTAAACGGAGTTTTCAGTTATTTTTCACTTCAAAACCCTAAAAACATAAGAGGCGATTTTCCAAACACTCTTTCTTCTCCAAAATATTAGTATGTGATTTCTAACTCATTTTCTTTAATCCTTAACTTCTTTTTACAAGATTTCATCCTAAAATCTAGGGTTTTCATGGTGGAATTGGGAATTTTGGGAAAAACCTAAGAATATTAAAATTTGGGGAGTTAGACCTCAAATTGAGGTCGGATTCCAAAACCATTTATATATACGGGCTCGGGGGTGAATGAGTAATCAGGTTTTGGTCCGAATTTTGAGTTTGGACCGAGCGGGCCCGGGATCGATTTTTGACTTTTTGGGGAAACTTTAGAAAACTCTTTTCCATGCATTAGAATTGATTCATTTAGCATTTATTGATATAATTAAGTAACTTGTGGCTAGATACGAGCGAGTTGGTGGTGGAATCAAGAGGTAAAGCGGTAGTTGAGGCTTGAATTGTGTTCGTGGCATCGAGGTAAGTGTTTGGCCTAACCTTAGCTTGAAGGAATAGGTGTTGAGTCATATGTGCTACGTGTTTATCCCATGTTCAATGTATAGGTGAGGTGACGAGTACCTATCCATTGCGCCAAGCATTTCCGTGAGTCGGTCTTTATGATATATGTGTTTTCCTTTGTTATTTACTGTGTTATGAAGTGTATTTCATTTTGGAGGTTATTCAATTGTTGGATATACTTGGTTGTGAACTCTGTTGATTAATTGTTCGGTTGAGGATTATTTTGTTAAGTTTTACACTTGAGCGAGATTGGTTATAGTTGTGTCCCTTGCCGGGACGGTATTTGTTTCTATTATTGTTCCCTTGGCGGGATGTTGTGATGATGATACATGTTATTGATTTTCCTTGCCAAGTTGTTGTACTTGATATTATTTGGGTGATGCCGTGTATTTATTGTTTACTTGCTTTGGTGAGGATGAGAGTAAAAGCACGAAGGGTGATGCCGTGTATTTATCTGTTTACTTGCTTTGGTGAGGATGAGAGTAAAAGCACGAAGGGTGATGCCGTGTATTTATCTGTTTACTTGCTTTGGTGAGGATGAGAGTAAAAGCGCGAAGGGTGATGCCGTGTATTTATCTGTTTACTTGCTTTGGTGAGGATGAGAGTAAAAGCACGAAGGGTGATGCCGTGCACTTGTTTTGGTGAGGATGAGAGTAAAGCACAAAGGGTGATGCCGTGTACTGGTTTGTTCTATGTGTTTACTTTATGTGCTATCTTTGGTACTTAGACTGTTGCTTCGTTTTGTGATTCAGAAATTTTTTCCCCTTGTCCCCAACATGTTCTCCCCCGTTTTACACTTAACTGATTATTTCCTGTTATATATTATTGAATTGCACAAGTGTTTATTGATTGTCGTGTCCTAGCCTCGTCACTATTTCGCCGAGGTTAGGCTCGGCACTTACTCAGTACATGGGGTCGGTTGTACTGATGCTACACCTGCACTTCTTTATGTTGTGCAGATTACGGTACTGGACCCAGTGGACACTGATCGAGGGAGTATCCTTTAGTCCACCGGAGACACTGAGGTAGACCTGCAGACGTACGCAGGCCTTGGCGTCCCCTTCCTTATTCCACTTTCATGTATTTCTATTTCTAGTATTTTAGAAAACAGTTGTATTATTTCTTTCAGACTTTTTATCTGTATTAATCATAGATAGTCTGTGACATTGTGATTCCAAAGATCCGGGTTGGCTAGTTTAGGAATTTGCTAAGTTTATAGATTTAGTTATGTAATTCTTTTTATCTGTTCTCACCTTTTAAAGCTTTTGGTTACGGAAAAGTCGATTCTTACCTGTTCTCTCTTAATAATTAAAGGTTTTACTAAATATAATGAAATACGTTGGCTTGTCTAGCAGGTTCAACGTTAGACGCCATTACGATCCCGACGGTGGGAATTTCGGGTCGTGACACAAGCATATCTCCTTTCCTTACTGGTAGTACTCATAATTATTCTTGTATTTCTTTATTCTTAGATTTCTGTTACTACCTGATGTTTCTTCTGCTTTGATTTTCTTATTATCTCGTTGTTACTGCTTCCTTTTGTATGGCTTCTTTATTATCATATTTTTTTTCTAAACAGTTGTGATTATGCCTTTCTTGAGCCGAGGGTCTATCAAAAATAACTTCTCTATCTTTACAAGATTGGAGTAAAGTTTGCACACACATTACCCTCTCCGGACCCTCTTGTAGGATCACATTCAGCATGTTATTGTTGTTGTTGGATTGGCAAATAGCTATGGACAAGCAACTAACAGCAATATAACTTATTAACTAATATTCAAGTTAATTACTTGAGCATTTTGAATGCAGAAGAGATGCTAAAAGGATAAAAATGGGAAGGAGAAGATTAAAAAGGCTTCACTTCTTCCCCATTTATCTAGTTTCTGTCATATCTTAATTTAAAAACCAAACAACTATATGTGTTAATTTGTTCAGTTACCTAGTAGGTAATTGAATCATAAAGTAGACTAAATCACTAAAATGAACTGTATACGTGTGGACCAAATTAAAAGATCATTCCTGTAGTTTGGGAGAAAGTTGAAGGACCACTTATTTATTAAATTGAAAATTTGGTGTCTATATATCATTTTAAAATTAGACATTCAGAGGAATATTAGGAGTTTAAAGCTTCTTTCAAAGATTTTGCACAAGTCTAAAACTTAGTCAGAAATTAGACCGTGGACTGAGGACTAATCATATCTTTTGTTTTGGCTTATACTAACAAATTAATGGATTTGCAACTTAGAATATGAGATGAAGTATCTTTTCACAAGTAACAATTAGGAACATTATTGATTAGTTTTTTCTTTTAAATGAGCAAACCAAAACAGTATTCCATCTTTTAATAGTTTTGATAATTATAACATTCATAAAAATTTGGAGTTTTTCAAATCTTTTATTTGTTTGATGATTGTTAAATATCATAGGTTTACCAAACGTCAACCAACTCACTAGTGATATTATTTGCCTTGTGCTTAGGCCCGCACGTCTTTAAATACATCACTAGGATCTAAGGAGTGTTTACTTACATGCGCAACATCCCTTTTGTGTTTTTTCGATGTAGGATTTGCCAGGGTGTCACACCAGTCTACTAGTGATATTGTCCGTGCAAGCCTAGGCCTAAAGTGGACAATAACACTAGTGGACTGGGCTATTATATATGGTATCAGAGCCACTCCGCGTGCAACCTTAAACGGTGGTGGGGCAAACCTCAACGAGGACGCTAAAGTCCCTAAGAGAGTGTATGTGACACCCTAGGCAAATCTCACATCGACAAAACACGGGAGAGATCTGGGTATATAAGTAAACAGTCTTAGACCCTAGTGACACGTTTTAAAGTTGTGCGGGCCTACGCCCAAAGCGGACAATATCACTAGTGTGCTAGGCTGTTACGTATGGTATTAGAGCCGCTTCGCCTGCAATCTTGAACGGTGGTGGGGCAAATCTCAGCGAGGACGCTGAGTCCCCTAAAAGGGTATGTATGTGTCATCCTAGATAAATCTTACATCGACAAAACACGTGAGAGATGATGAGTATATAAGTAAACCATCTTTAGACCCTAGTGACGCGTTTTAAAGCCGTGCGGGCATAAGCTCAAAGCAAACAATATCATTGTTGGACTGGACTGTTATATTGCTACTTTACGTGGGATAATTATTTCATATAACAACAATATTAACATAATCTAATATGTATCATAATCGTGAGATTTTAGCCTATAACTGAAGTTAAGATCATTAGATATGCCTGACATGACCATCTTCGTGTTTAACAAGGGTCCAAAACAAGATTGAATAACCAGTTACATTAATTAGGGGTTTAAGAACAAGATCGATTAACTAGTTATTAATTAGGGGTTTAAACAAAACCCTAAGCCAGTTCAACGTTCAAGCTGCGCCCCCAACGGCCCACATAATACTATTCATAGAGACTTCTATAAAACAATTTGAAGGTAAAAAAGACCAAACCTAACTGGCAACACTTTGGATGTATCAAAATTAATCATAGTTTAAGAGATTCGATGCCAACTAAATCTTTGATTAAATGATGATTATTCCTTAAGACTCAGAGTTTAGCGATCTCGTAAGTAATTACGTACGTACAATCAACTTTTTCCCTAACATTACGTACAATCATTAAGCATTAATCTAACTATTCCTTTTCAAGAAACTTCCAAATGACATAAGCAATAATTAATATTTTCTTGTCGATTGCTTATATTTATTCATCATTGCTAAATTCTGAAATCGATTTAATTTGTTCCTAACTCCGCGTTACAATGATGAATATTGAAGACCTCATCTTTGGAACAAACTTTGGATTTATAAATATCTCCTATTCATCTGGCTTTTGTATTTTATTAATAGTGTAAAAACTATTTTTTGCGATGTTTAGTGAAGTAAAAGTTAAAGCCTAGATTTAATATTTGAATAGCTAAATGAATTTAAAAATCAATGATATAGAAGAGGTAATTTTAATTAAATGGTGTTAACTAGTTTGAGCATTTCAGAGTTTAAAAACACATTTATATATTATATTTTTGAATTTCCATTTAATGTTTAATATTATTCGACTAATTTAAATTTGCATTACGTGAGTCATTAAAAATGGAGCATTAAGACATGCTGAGTATGTCAATATATAATTAAGATATGCTGAGGCAAAATAATCCAAAAAGCCAAAAAAGAGGAAAGAAGAAAATACATTCGGCCAAACAGGGGCGCACGCACGATAGTCGTAGCAGTGTCATCCGACACCGCTTCGCCGGAAAACTTATGAACGGCATATATAAGCAGTGTTTCAAAGCACAGATATATAAAATAAAATGCACATTATTTGTTTTATGATCTTACTTGATCTAGCGGGCAGCGCATCCACTATCCCTAAAAGGGCTGGGGATCGAAACCAACTCCTTGATTAAGTTTTGCAAATTTTTAAAGTATTTTTCTAAGCATCGAAGTGGTAATCTTAACAAATATTACATGCAATTATTGTAGTATACTTAAATGGACTTACAACTATAATTTTGATTATATATATAATAAAAGAACTTACTCCTCTTTCTCTATTATTTACAATTTCTGAGTGGGCAGATTTGCTGGTGTTACTCTTCTTAATTTTTTATTTTTATATCATTACAATAATTATTTTTAATAATGACACCGCTTACAAAAACTCCTATGTACGTACTTGCGGCCAAAAATTACCTATCACACATGACATAAGAAGGTAGGTGCATAAATACACGTGTAATTACCCCAGTTGATCTGATTCTGTTTCTTAGGACAGAAATGAAATTTTACTCTTTATTGAAATTAGTTTGGTACTATTTGTGCCTTGCAAGGTACTTATAATTTAGTTTAATAATCGAACGGTTAAAAAGAATGAGAGTATCACTTCAAGTCCTGGCCCCTGCACTATTGAACTGCTTCGATGTTTATATTTGTATTTTGCTTCTAAAAGTAGACATAAACTGAAATGTATCACATGGGCTAGCAAGATTATGTTTATAATTGTTTTGTGAAAATAGCATGGGCTAGCAAGATTTTGGACTGATAATTGAAAAATAGCCGACATTTTACAAAGTCATTAAAATATAATTACTACTTTATTAAAACACAGAAATTTCAGCATAATATATCGGATTATGGCTCTTGTGTATATGCTTTCAACATTGAAGCTCCAGCACATGGAAAATTCCAGTATAATATGCTGGATTATAGAGTTCTTTTTGGAGCATTTTACGACCTTTCTTGACTAAATTCATTGCTAATAAAACCTCAGAAAAATTTACAAACTGATGTTGTCTCAGTAGAATTGAAAGAAAATGAGTAAATGCATGCATGAATTGAAATATCAACTAAAATAAGTGATTGATCGTTATTTTAGCTTTATGTTCAAGAGTGTCTCCCCGCTTGTCTCCAACTTGCAGTTTAAGAATTTTAATTAACATTCATAATAGAATTTAAAATGGAGCTTTCAAATAATTGTTTCAATATTAAAGCAATTAGATCAATTTGTTTAATCTTTTCTTTTTTCTTCTGTCTTCAACGTTCTTGTAACAGAAAATATCAAAATAGGAGATGAAAATAAATTTTATGATAACATCACATCAAAATTTGATCTTACTAAAAGTTGTCTAAAGTAATATCATTAATGAAAATTTAAAAATTTTGCCACGTAAAGACTATCAAAAAATGATAATTTTTTTCCCCTTCTTTTGGCCAAGGTTTGGGGTGGGGGGGTTACATGAGAAATTGGCACTGATGCTTTGTTTACAAAGTATGAATAGGAAAGGAGAGACGAAGTGAATGTACCTTCGTATTTAATGTTTAAAAACTTGATAAATTATGGTCTACTTAATTATTTGTCAAACAAGTTGTCATGGAATTATCAACTATACATTTTACTAATGAGCCCTATCGAACCAGTTTATATATAATGAAAATAAACGTATGATCTTTAGAGTTTTACTGTTCTTCTCATGAATCTCAAAGGACTATTTATTCAACTAGCTCAACTGATTTTTCTTTTATTTCTTTTTACGTAATTAACAGTCGAGTTTGAAAAGCTTATAGAATCAGCACTCAGCGGTAACCCAAAACTTGTTGGACAATAATATATTATTTTTTAAATTGAACATATTTTTTCAGCCATTGAAGGTCGTCTGTAAAGAGAATAGGGAAGAGAAACAAGAACAGTGTTTTGGGAATTTTCTGTTATGTTTTTTCAAAATTAAGCCATAGATCAGCCATTGTTGAGCTTTTCATGAGCACCGTATCTTCAGTGAAGAAGGAGGAAGAAGAAGAGAGGAGAAGGAAAGAGAACTAATCTTATTTCTCTTAAAACTGAAACTCGGAAATGCACTGTACATATACATATATAACCACCGACTTATTACTCACTAACTAACTTCGAATTTTCATTAATACACCTTCTGGAACAGTATTAAATAAATAGCCTTAGGTACAATTGCACTAAACTACTGATTTCTACACTCCCCCTCAAGTTGAGAATGGAAAATGTTTTTCATTCCCAACTTGGATACCAGAACAACATGTTGTTGATGCCCCAAGGCTTTCGTCAAGATGTCAGCAGGTTGCTCATTACTTCCTATATGCCCAGTCTTGATCAATCCTTCTTGAATCTTTTCCCTTATGAAATGACAATCAATTTCTATGTGTTTAGTTCTTTCGTGATAGATGGGATTCGCAGCGATCTGTAATGCAACTTTGTTGTCACAAAAGAACTACATAGGCTCTTTAATGTCTAGTGTTAGTTCCTTTAGTAGGCCACTTAACCATGTCAATTCTGCCACTGTATGTGCCATACTCCTGTACTCAGCTTTATCTGAGCTCCTCGAGATGGTGGTCTGCTTCTTTGCTTTCCATGAAATGAGAGAGTCTCCCAGTTTGATGCAGAATCCTGTGATTGATTTCCTGGACATGGGACATGACCCCCAATCTGAGTCACAGAATCCCTGAATTCTTTCTGCAATATTGTTGGACATGAGAAGTCCAAGTCCAGGTTGATATTTGATGTACTTCACAACATGTAAGGCAGCTTCATAATGAGACTTCTTTGGAGCATGCATAAACTGGCTTAGGCATTGCACAACATATGCAATGTCAGGTCTTGTGATTGTCAAATACAGGAGCTTTCCAACTAATCTTTGGAAAATACTTATGTCTTCCAGGATGCTGTCATCATTGTTCTCTTTCACAATCTCATCAAATTCTATGCTTGTAAGCTTCAAATTTTGTTCCATTGGAGTCTTCTTGGGCTTTGACCCTGAGAGCCCTGCTTCTGAAATCATCTCCAAGGCATATTTCCTTTGAGACATAAAGATACCTTCTGATGATCTAGCACTTTCAGTTCCCAGAAAATATCTCAAATCTCCAAGATCTTTCAGCTTGAAATTCTGATGTAAAGATGCTTTTGATGCATCAATCTTCTCTTGATCATTACCTGTAATAAGTAAGTCATCTACATATACAAGTATGAGAACAAACTTTCCATTAGTTAGTTTAGTGAATAGGGAGTAATCATGTCTTCTTTGATGAAAATCGGATTTGAGAAGGGCCTGGGTTAACTTCAAATTCCACTGTCTAGAGGCTTGTTTCAAGACATAGAGGGATTTGAGTAGTCTACATACCCTATGCTCCCATTGGCTACCAAATCCTTGAGGCATAGTCATGTAGACTTCTTCATGCAATTCACCATTCAAAAAAGCATTATGCACATCCATTTGATAGATTGGCCATTGTCTAAGTGCAGCAACTGCAATAACAGTTCTGACTGTAGTCATCTTAGCTACAGGAGAGAAGGTATCATGAAAGTCAATTCCTTCCTGTTGAGTATACCCCTTTGCCACTAGTTTTGCCTTGAACCTCTCCACTATACCATCAGCATTGTATTTAATTTTATAGACTCATTTACATCCTATAGGAACTTTGCCAAAAGGCAGAGGCACTACCTCCCAAGTGTTGTTTTGTTCTAATACCTCAATCTCAAGTTTCATGGACTTGATCTATCAGTCATCTTTGACAGCTTGTGAGAAAGAGGTTGGTTCAAGATCAGAAGAAAAGGAGTCTAGGAAGGACTGAAAGGTAGGTGAGAGGTGATAATAGGAAATGTTATAATCAATAAAATGTGTATTGTAGTATAATATATATTTCGGTACGATATCCGTATTTCGATATTTTATTTTAAAATATCAAATACCATACCTAATACCAATTTTTTTTTAAAACTTAAACCACATATTATACCGAATACTAAAATTTTCGGTTTCCAAATAGTAATTCGGTATTTACCAAATTATGTACAACCCTAGTAGGGAGGGTGATGGGATAAGTGCACGGATAGCCATTCTCGGGGATGCTATTTATAGATTAGCCAGTATTTATTTCGACATAAAATTTTAAACTAAACTTAACTTCCAGACAATTTAAATTTAAATTGAAAAACTGAAATTCAGGACGCACCGACTAATTCCTAAATAGCAACCCTTTAGAGTGGCTACTTGATGTCATTTCTGCGAGAGTAATACTCGAGCCCATATATTTGGTTACTGGACTTGGGTCCCCAACAAGTATCTGGTAGAAATGGCGTGAGATAGCTACTTTTTTATATGGCATTTACTTTTTCTTTAACGCTGCGCAAAAATAGCCACTACTCTATTAAAATTAATATGAAAAGACGTTTTTATCCTTTCTTCATGAGTACTGTGTAAATATTAAGGACACGGTGTCCTTAATATTTACACTGCACACATGAAGTTAAGGACGTCGTGTCCTTAACATTTACACTGCTCATATGAAGTTAAGGACATGATGTCGTTAACTTTAACAACAGAAGGTGCAAATACAAGACATTTTGTCCTTAATATTTAATTATTTACACAATATTCATAAAGTTAAGGACACTATGTCCTTAATATTTACAAACACTCATAAAGTTAAGGGCACTATGTCCTTAACATTTACATTGCACACATGAATTTAAGGAAATCATGTCCTTAACATTTACACTGCACGTATGAAGTTAAGGACATGAGGTCCTAAAGTTTAACAACAAAATGTGCAATATAAGTTAAGGACATAATGTCCTTAACATTTACACTGCACACATGAAGTTAAGGACATGAGGTCCTAAAGTTTAACAACAAAATGTGCAATATAAGTTAAGGACATAATGTCCTTAACATTTACACTGCACACATGAAGTTAAGGACGCCATGTCCTTAATATTTACACTGTACATATGAAATTAATGACAAGATGTCCTAAAGTTTAATAACGGAAAGTGCAAATACAGGACACTTTGTCCTTAATATTTACACATCATTCATGAAGTTAAGGACACCAAGTCCTTAATATTTACACAACATTCATGAAGTTAAGGACACCATGTCCTTAATATTTACACAACACTCATGTCTAACACAGGGGTATTTTCGTCCGGGCGGGTAAAATATTATTAGCTAGCGTTTGACCATAGATTCCCAAATTTGTTTTGAAAAATCTGTTTTGGGTGAAGTTTGGCTTGAAGATGAAAATGTGTTTGGACATACATTTTCAAAACATATTTCCCAAATTTATTTTGGAAAAACATGTGTATTATGAGGGATTTAGCCCAAATTATTGAGCTGATTTTGGGATTTGGGATTTTGCCAAAATATAGTCAAAATGGCCAAACATGTGTTTGCCAAATAAAATCCAAGTTTATTTTGACAAAATTTATGGCCAAACGGGCCCTTAAGCACTGGCTAAAAAGCAAATACATTTTAAATAGTAACTAAAGAGAAAAGACATCTTTAAATAGTGGCTAACAGTGCACTTCTCCCAAGTATCTGCCTGATCTATATCATTTCTGGTCCAGTTCAGATTGTTCTCTCTTTGAAGAATTAACCTAAATAGCCCCTAGCTGATGCTTAAACTAATAAATAGCAGATATATAATATATATGTACATAATTTAAGCTTAATACGTGTATAATGATATATAATTAGTGTATAATTCTTGTATCTCCAAAATTATGAAGATAAGGATTAAAATCTTTGTTAGTTCATGGCTTCTTATATGGAAAATTTGAAAGCTACTGGAGTTTTGGTCGCCTTTTCTTGCCTTTAATTTGTTTCTCTATCTTTTGCTAATAATAATATTTTGTGCGCAAAATTGCAAATGTATTTCTAAGCATTTATCTATGAGAAAAAGAGGGCTTTAAGCGTTTCATAACTAAACATGATCCAGAATAAAAATTTACTCGCATGATTACAAAGTATATTTATATCGATCTAATAAATACATAATCTATTTCTTTAAATATATTCGTGTTACTCCCTCGGTTTATAATAAATGACTTTTTACCTTTTTATTTTAGTTCCAAAATAAATATTCTTTTTAAATAATCAAGAACGAATTAACTATAGTTTTTAAAATTTGCTCCTATTTACATATCTCAATGTATCAAGTTAACAATAATTTAACCAAAATATTATTTATTTTCTAAGAGTTTGTATTTTATTAAGAGGTATGCTAAAGACAAAAAAGTCAATTATTGTGAAATGAAGGGAGTACTAAAGTATAATTAATTTACGACTTAATCATAATAAATTAGTACAGTTAAATATAAACATAGGCCGGAAGTTAAGCTAGCGTTTGGTCATAGATTTCCAAATTTGTTTTGAAAAATCTGATTTGGTGAAGTTTCGTTTGAAGATGAAAATGTGTTTGGACATATGTTTTCAAAACATATTTTCCAAATTTATTTTGGAAAAACATGTATAAAATTCCCAAATTTTGGGATTTTGGCCCAAAATCAGCAATTGGAGTGATTTGGGATTTGAGATTTTGTCAAAATATGGGCAAAAATTATGGCAAAATATGAATTTGTCAAATAAATCTCAAATTTATTTTGACAAAACTCATGGCCAAACGGGTTCTAAGTATTCACTAAAATTCCTTCCGTTTTTAATACTCCCAACTAAAATACAGTACAATTGTTTAAAAAGTTTTGCCTTTTCCCTTACATTTCTCTCTCTGATTCACACTTTACGTTTTACTTCACCATTCTCCAAGCAAAGGTCACCATTTTTTCTTCCCCTTTTGTCCTTCTCTTTAGTACTCATTACATGTTAAAATCTTTTCTTAATCCAAACCAGAAAGAATTGATGTTAAAATCTTTTCTTAATCCAAACCAGAAAGAATTGACACTTAGGATGTGTTTGGTAAGAAGAATTTTTTTTTAATTTTTTTTATGTTTGGTTGACTTAAATATTTTAAAAAATATTTTCTTTGTCACCTCATTTTTCTTTAATTAGAGTAAAATATTTTCTTATCAAAAGAAGTAAAATATTTTTCAAAACTCCTTCTCAACCTTCCCGCCTCATACCCCCACACCCACCACCTAACTTCACCCCATGCTCTCTCTCCAAAAAGATATTTTTTCCGTCATCACCCACCCTATTACCCCACCCACCACCATCCCCCACCCCATCCCGCAAAAAATAATTTACTTTTTCTTTTTTTGTAATTTCAAATTTCTATTTTTTATTTTTCTATACCACACCCGTAAACCCCCCCCCCCCCCCCACCCCCCCCCCCCCCCAAACTGCCCCTACCCTACATAAAAAGAAATTTAACTTTTTTTTTATAATTTTTAAATTTCCATTTTTTCTTTTTTTTTGAACTCCCACCCCCACTGTCCCCTGCCCCACCTCCCCCTTCCCCCAGAATATTTTTCGGTCTACAGGTTCGAAATTTTACAAGTTCTAAAATTACGAGTTCGGATGATTATGTATTTCGAAGTTTAGGGGTTCGAAATTTCGCAGTTTCAAAAGTTTTGTGGTTAAGAAGTTTATGAAATTTGTGGGTTCGGAAGGTTGTTGGTTCGGAAGTTTATGTCGGCATGTTTATTATATCAAAGTTATTTATAAATACTCTTAAGAAAATATTTTCTTAATTTGCATACCAAACACCGGAATATAAATAATATTACTACTTATTTTCCAATAAAAACATTTTCTTAGAAAACATTTTCGACGGAAAACATTTCCGTTATACCAAACACACCCTTAATTTCTTTACTTTTGCTGTACATGTATTTAAGTGTTTTTTAAAACTGACTGGTTTTATCTTCATTTGAGTGCAGATTTTCTAATCCAATTAATAATGTAATTAAATATCTCTGTAGCTATAATTTTAAAGGTTCCTTTTTTTGGAATTAATTGAGTAAAAAGGAAGGTATTACTGCTTAGATTCTTCTCTTCCTCTTCCTGTCATTCATTTCAAGCTGGGGTTTTTTCAAGATTGTTCTTTTACTTTCTGGGGTTCAATGATTTGGCTTTTTATGACATGATTTTTGCCTGTTTTTATCCATGGAACTTCTTTTATCCAAATGGGTCTCTGCTTTTCTACTCTGCTGTTGGCTCAGTTTCTTTATTGGGCATTCAGGTTTAGTCCTTTTCTCTTTTCTTGTTTTCTGTTATTTTCAAGATTCTGAATAATGTGTTTTATGACACTAAAAAAATGTTTTTTTTTGTGGTAATTGTAGTGGAGGGTTTACATGGAAATGCAAGAGTAAGAGCAGTGAATTTAGGTGGATGGTTGGTTATAGAAGGGTGGATAAAGCCTTCACTTTTTGATGATATACCCAATGGAGATATGCTTGTATGTTTTTTTTATGCTTCAAAATCTTGTTACACACCCTTATTTACATTGAAAAGTTTGAAGAAGAAAAAATTCTACTTGATTGTAATTTGGCAATGTAGGATGGAACACAGGTCCAATTCAAATCTGTGACATTGCAAAAATATGTTTCTGCACAGAATGGTGGAGGCTTGAATGTCACTGTGGATAGAGATGATCCTTTAGAATGGGAAACATTCAAGGTGAAATGTAGTATTACTTATCAAATTGCTCATTATATTTCTTTTGTTGATAGTATCCCTTTTATGTTCCCTTTCTGGTTAGCTAAAGTTATCAAAGGCGCGCTTAAAGCGCGCTTAAGCCGTGAAGCGAGGCTCAAAACATGTTGAGCGCTTCGCCTCGCTTAGCAGGCGCTTCAGTGTTGTCATCAAGGCTCTAACACATAATTTTCCTTAATCCTGAAGAGGCTACACTAAACAATTGATATTTTATTTATCGTAAATTTTCTTTAATTTCTTTGTCCATATATTTGGTATTCATGCTTATAGATACCAGTCTTGGACTACACATACATAGTTGTATTTTTCTCCATTTACGCCTTTCTTCATTAAAGCTCATGTTTTATTTGCGCTTTGCACTTAAAGCCCCAACATACGTTAGAGCTTTTTGGCGCTTTATTTGGCTTTAACCTTTTAATGAAGGGCATGTATTAGTTGAGGATATGTTTTAAATGTTAGCACTTCTTCTGTAGGTTCTATTATTTTTTTAGGAGTGGTTAACCTTTCAGAGATTCATACCTTTAGAAAATATAGAGAATTCCTAATACGTTTTGCTTATATTTGCTTAAATTTGGCATGAGATGATTTAAATGGAGAAACGTGGTCAGTAAGGATTCGAATAACTGGCCCCAACTTGTTTGGGACTGGAGCGTAGTTATAGTTGTTGTTGTAATGGAGGGAATGTACTTGCAAGAAGTGAAATTTTAATTAATTTCAGTTGGAATTCCATATTTCATTTTTAATGATTGAACTGATAATTCGTATATACCTGTTTCAAAGTTGTCTTTACTTCTTCACATACAAATTCTAATCTTTAGTAAGGTCTGCGTACACTGTACTCTCCCCAGACCCCACTAGTGGGATTTTACTGGGTATGTTGTTGTAGTATTTTGTGCAACTATTTTAGATTTTAAGTTATATTTTGGAATATTAAACCATGATTCCTTTTACATGCATAAAAGTTGCTTATCAAGTTTATTCTGACATCAAATAGGCGTTCAGCAAGAAATTGCTGATTCCGAGAACAGTACCTGATTTATTTGCTTTCTTTTAGCAGTCGTGGAGAGTTTCTGAGTCAGTATTTCAGTTTCGAACTACTGAAGGGCAATTTCTGACATGCAGTGGCGATGGAGGAAGTGTGACTGCAACATCGGAGTCTCCCTCTGATTCAGAAACATTCTATCTTGAAAGGAACTTCAACAATAGAGTTCACATCAAACTTAAAGGTGGAACTTATATACAGGTAATTTCTCGTTTGTTTTACTTTCGCATTTGACGAAAGCTCTTGTTGCAACTACAGAGTCCATATGATAATGCATCTTCTTGTTTCTTCATTTCTTAGTGTGTCTGTTGTGGAATACAACAACAACAACCCATTATAATCCCATTAGTGAGGTCTGGAGAGGGTAGTGTGTAGGCAGACCTTACCCCTACCATGGGTAGAGAGGTTGTTTCCGATAGACCCTCGGCATCCTTGCCTCCAAGAACTCCCCACCTTGCTCTTGGGGTGACTCAAACTCACAACCTCTTGGTTGGATGTGGAGGTTGCTTACCATCAGAGCAACCCCTGTTGTGGAATCTATCAGCATATTTAATTTAATACAATTCTATCCGTTTTTTGTGGTTTATGTGCCTAATAACCTTACTTTATGCATTCGTGGGATAAGTTGGACTTATTCAGAAACTTTCCTAGCCTTATATGTGTAATCCTATGGATGGTCAAAAAGTTGTGATCTTGGCATTTTGAGTTTTTTTTAGAGCTAGTATATGTTCTCGTGCACTAGCTTTAGCGTTTAGCTGCAAAGCTGACATTCTTGTATATCAAAAGTTATACTAGAACTGCTGTATAATCTCTCAGGAACAGTGTATTAGTGTTCTACCTTGTTCCTTTAGGCCTCAAATGACAATATTCTCACGGCGGACTTTCCGGGGACACCAGATTGGGATGATAATGCAGCCACATTTGAGATGACGATCGTGGGAAAGATGCAAGGTGACTTCCAGCTCGCTAATGGATATGGGCATGACAAAGCAAAAGAAATTCTTAAGGTAAATTCACATGTGAATGCTTTTAGTTCAGTTATTTATTGGAGGTAAGTGAGACACTCTGCTGCTCGGACTCTCCGAAAATGTCGTCGGCTGCGTGTCAGATCCTCCAAAAGTACTATTGGGGGATCATCCGACACGAGTGCGGCATCATTTTGGAGAGTCTGCGCAACACAGACTGAGACACCAAGATTCTTGTGAACTCACATACCAGAGCTGATTGCAATAACACCAACTAACCAGTCGGCATATTCTGCTCATCCTGACGCCTTCACTTTTTCCCCGTTTGTCCTTTATCGGTCAACCTTTCCTGTAGGATGGTACTGATAATCTGATTTGATATATGTGGATCTTTAATCTGTTGGAAGCTCATTGTATTTCTCGTCTTTTTTGTATGTTGCAGAAGCATAGGAATAGTTTTATCACTGTAGATGATTTCGATTTCTTGTACAGACACGGAATAAACGCTGTAAGGATTCCTGTTGGCTGGTGGATAGCTTCTGATTCAAATCCTCCCGCTCCTTTTATCGGTGGAAGTTTAGAAGCTCTTGATAATGCATTCTCGTGGGCACAGTAGGTCTTGATTTCTACTATTGTTTTCTAGTCTGACATTTTTCATCTTTCCTTCTTTTAGCCATTTAATTTTGTCTTTCTTCTACAGAGCTTATAACATAAAGTGCATAATCGACCTTCATGCTGCACCAGGTTCCCAAAATGGGATGGAACATAGCGCCAGTAGAGATGGCACAGTAAATTGGCCGACATCTCCTGAATACATATCACAAACATTGGATGCTATAGAATTTCTAGCTTCCAGGTAAATTTTTAACAAATTCTTTACAAGTCTGTCAGCCGTTCTTTGGAGAGGCGAATCCAGGATTTCAACAGAATGGGTGCACCGTCGTGAAGATGTGGATCTTAAATTTACATTTGACGGGTTTAATTTTATTCTTTTACAATGAACTCACTACACGTTTGAAATAATATGTTCCAAATTATATTCTTTTAGAAATTTCAGTAATAGTGACATATAGATACTCAGTGCCGAAAACAAGACTGTTCAGAGTTCGATTTGAACCGTCAATTTCACTTGTAGAGGTATACCCAATAATAATTTGCACTATAAAAGTCTTTAAGCATGGGTTCACGCACATATATTTAAGTAATTTTGAAGAAATATAACATTGTTGTAAGTGGTTTAAGGAGAGGAGTATCGGTTCACATGAACCCATATCCTTCAACCTGAATACGCCTCTGGTTCTCTGCAATGTTTTGAATCATTGCCGATGCTTGAATTTTCAGATTCAACATGGTGTCCTTTGGCCATGTAAAAGCAGTTTACCAGTCTGATATACTTTCTCTCTCAATATTCTCCTTAAATTTATTTGTGTTTAATGGTTCACATCTCTGCCGTTTGCTGATCTTTTAAGTATATCAAATATATAAATGAGTATAACTCATGAGCATTTGCAGGTATGCCGTACATCCTGCCTTGCTTGGAATCGAGCTTCTAAATGAGCCATCGGCTGCAGACGTCCCACTGGATGTTCTGGTTCCATTTTATAAGCAGGGGTACAAGATTGTTCGAAAATATTCGACAACAGCTTACGTGATATTTTGCCAAAGAATTGGCCACGCAGATCCATTTGAACTTTATCAGGCTAACATAGGCTCATTAAACACAGTAGTTGATTTGCACTACTACAATCTATTCGACAGATACTTCGATAAACTAACCTCTTTGGAAAATATTCAATTTATACACAAGAGTAGACAATCCCAAATACAAGCTTTGAATACCGCAAACGGGCCACTGGTGTTTGTTGGTAATACTCTCTTTCCTTTGCATTTCTTTGATGTTATATTTCAAGAACCTAACCATATTACGAAGCATCTGAAAACTACTTGTGCGTTGCTGAATTAGGACAAATTTTCAAATTCACCAAAAATGTAGAGTAAGCTAAGGCTGCGAACAATAGGCTCTTGTCGTCCGGCCCTTTCCCGGACCCTGCGCATAGCGGTAGCTTAGGGTAGCGGGCTGCCCTCTTTTAATATTTCAGAATTGTCACATTTGACATGAATTTAACTTGTTGCAGGTGAGTGGGTGAACGAATGGAATGTAACTAACGGTTCCTTAGCAGATTACCAGGATTTTGGAAGAGTTCAGTTAGACGTATATAACGCAGCCTCTTTTGGATGGTCTTATTGGACACTTAAGTGTGAAAAAAAGCACTGGGATTTTGAATGGAGTGTTCGGAACAATTATCTTCAACTACAACCAGGTATAGAACTAATAAAAAACATCAACTTCTGAATGCTCAAGGAAGCACAACTAGAATTTCAAGAATTGTTTTCTGCTTATTCCGAAGAGGAGCCTTGGCGTAACCGGTAAAGTTGTTGTCATGTAACCAGTAGGTCACATGTACCAACCGTGGAAATAACCTCTTGCAGAAATGCAGGGTAAGACTGTGTACAATAGACCCTTGTGCTCCAGCCCTTCCTCAGACCCCGCACATAGCGGGAGCTTAGTGCATCATGCTGCCCTTTGTTTTCTGCTTATTCCATTTACAGTTTTGCTAGTTCATGTTTGTAGTTAGATAATTTAGTGCCTATATCGTCATAATTTCACCGGTTTTACTTTTTCGTGAAGGTGTGTATGTAGGTAATTCACCAGGGAAGAGGATATCTAGAGTTATACTATTGCTTGGGGTGGCATGCATTTGGATATTTCTGCATTAGAAGTTGATTCAAGAGCCAAAGAAGCCTTTTGATTTCCGCCATGAATGATGGGATTGGAAAACAACCATTTTTGTGTACTGTAAGTCTACCTTCAGCTCCAAATATTTTGCAGATATGGAGGTAAGCGCGCACACATAACACGTTATGATATTGTAAAACTCGATAAGAATCTTCATTCATTTGCAAAGTGAGAAAAGATATCGTATATTCTTTCAGTTTTGATGTGTTACTCTTATATGACTTGACATCTATAGCCATTTACAGACATAAAATTTCCAAATCCACTGTCTGAACTCAAAACTCACCGCGTCTAAATTCTGAATCTGTCACCGTTTCCAAATTAAAATTGCCTCGAAACTTTGTAATATAGCAAGAGGAGTGAAAGGTGTGGATAACAAATAGGTCCATTTTGACAATGTGAACATTGAGAAGCCTTTGAGTGACCAAAGCAGTGAAATTTCCATGTAATATTAACACTAATGTTATACAAACTGATACAGTAAATAATTTTAGATTATCAGTGTATTTTAACCTATTGTATCAGGTAATCTGTCTTATTTTCCAGGTTGGTATTCTCACTCGAGTTTATTGGGCGTACAATTATATTTGTGTAAAATATTTTTGCATTATCAATGTATAGAAGTTAAATTCTTAAATAAAAAATAAAATAAACAAGTACTATGGTTGCATTGGTCTCCACGCAACCATCGTCTTTATCTTTATTCTAAAGGTGAATTTAACAGATACCACATGAAGCTGAAGAAGTAGCAAAAAGTTTGACTTTTCACAGGATAATAATTTAAAAAAGAGAGACTAACTTCATTTATCAAAAGAATATTTATTCTAATTTTTTTTACAAATACAGCTATGCAATATCTTTTTTCCTTTCTTTTCTGGCTTTAATTTTATTCGTCCAAATACTAATTTTTTATTCGTCCAAAGATAGATGTCAATTTATCTGTCAATGGTTAGTACTAGTTTACAAGATCTCAACGAATAATAAATAGAAAAAGATAGTTGTTATTAGGGGTGTTAATGGTTCGGTTCGACAGGTTATTTTATAAAATTTATATCATACCAATTTTTCGGTTATTGTACAATGTATAACTAAATTTAGACTTTTAGAAACCGTACCAATCATGTCGGTTTCTCTTCAGTATCGGTACGGTTTGATTAATTTTCGGTATTTTTTTAACAACTTGTTTGGATGGTCGTTACCTATTGTATTGTATCGTATTGTTACTTTAATACGATGTTTGTTTTGGTTACTTAAATTTTATTGTATCGTATCATTAAATCCGTCGTTACATAACGACGAAATGTGTCACTTTATGTAACGACCGATTTGGTGTGGTTGTGTCGTTATTTTGTCTTTTTCTCTCATCTCGCCCTTCACTATTATTAAATTATTTTATTTATCATTGGCCAAATACATCGGCAGCCCCTTAAAATTGTCCTCACTTTTCACTTTGACACTCCATCTTAAGTCCGTGCCATTTAAACACTCCAACCACACCTCGAATGTGTCATTTAGACACAAATTTGATAAGCAGCTAACCACAAGAGATGCGTGTATTTCACGTACTAAAGTAACAAATAAGATGCAGACGCGTGGATTTNAGTCATCTTCCCCAAATGACCCCTCCCTGCCGGAAAAGTTAATTGATGGCCATTTCTTTCTAAAGATGTCTTCTTCTCCAATTTATTCGTTTTTTCTTCTCTTTCTTCACGAAATAGCTTTCGCCTAAGTTTGTTTGACAGATCCAAATATGATTTCTTCTTCTTTAGATTCACAAAACTTCGTCGGAAAAAATAATGTTTCGCCGGAATGTTTTGAGATGTAAATCTGAGTTTTCTCCACTTTCGTCCCTCATTTATTTGCATTATAAATCACGAATTTCTTACAGACTGAATCAGGAGCTCTAATTTTTTACAATTAAAAGGATCCAGGGAGTTGGGGAATGGAATTTTGAGGAGAAGTCTTGGAAAGGTGAGTGAATATGGAGTTTTTGGTGATTATAAACATAGCTGACATATTTCTTGAAGTATATCAATTGGCCGAGTTTCGAAGAGAGATTGTGTATTGCCGTTTTTGTTCTAATTAGAGTGGCAGCGGTTTCATAGTTGGAAGGTGCAAAAGAATAGGATGAAAAAGAAAAGAAAAAAAGTTATAAAAAGACAAATTGATTTGTCACGCTCTGAAAAGTGGTGTAATACACGCTCCATGTCATATCATCGTTTTGTTTTTAAATGACACATTCGAGGTGTGGTTGGAGTGTTCAAATGACACGGACTTAAGATGGAGTGTCAAAATGAAAAGTGAAGACAACTTTAAGGGGCTGCCGATGTATTTGGCCTTTATCATTTACCCTACCTTTTATATAACAAATTTACCCTGTATCATAATTTTTCGTTATAATATTATAAATTTATTCTTCATATTGCCGGTGCATGATATCATGAAACAACGACAACCGACATAATCTATCCAAACATTGTATTCATCACACAATACAGTACAATGCAATACATTATGAAACGATGTGTAACAACCATCCAAACAAGCTGTAAATATCATTTAATAAAAGTCACCACTAGAAGTAAAATGCAATAACATACGTACTTTTATATGTCTTAACAAAACTCTCTAAACATTTTTGCTAAATGAAAGGAGATGAATTAAGAAAACGTGAAAGATGACCAGAGTATAGATCCATCAACTATTCTAAAATAACATAAAAGAAACTAATCAAAAATAAAAAAAAATATAAATCACATGAGTGAAGAGATATTAAGCAAACTCGGACTCCATAATAAAGTCTATAGAAGATTAAATATTCGAAAATATAAATTTAGATCATAAGAAGGAAAATATGTTCAATACATTGCAATTTGCTACTCATAATTCTAGAACACCTTGAGTCTTACTAGTGAATATGCGGGAAATGATTTAGTTTCAATGGGAATAATATAATAGGTTTGAGAATTAGGATTTTGAGTTTAATTGCTTGTTGGCTTGTAACTGTTTTTATAATTCCAAGGTCCAAGGAAAAATTTAATGCTTTATTATTTTTAAACTTAATTAATATATAAATATATTATTTTCAAGTAAATTTGTTTGGTACGTTTCGGTATTTTTTAGGTTTATTTTCTTAAAAATAGAAAATCTACCTTAATTATCGGTACAATTACATATTTATATAAAAATCAACGATTTTATTAAAAAAACCTAAAAATTAGTTTGATGCGATACTGTAAAATCGGTTTAGTCGATTTTTATATAACCATTGACTCCCCCAGTTGTTATATCTAAAGAATAGTAATTCAGAAAGTATAAAAAAATAAAAGGATTGGAAAAATAAATTGTTAAACAATGAAAAAAGAGATAATTATTGACGATACTGATTGATATGAGCATATGCGTCCCTCTTCCTATATGACAAATCTACCTTTCTTACTCTTTTTCTTTTGGTTGTCTTTTTCCCCTTCATTTTAACGACACAAGGAATAAAAACAGCTCATGGAAAAAAAAAATCCAAATCAGAGAGCACTATCCGAACATTATATCACATTTTTCACTCCTTTCTTTTCTCTTCGAGAAGGGCCTTGGAGCAACAATAAAGTCTTTTTTCGTGATTATAAGTAGGAGCGGGTCTGGCTACAGGCTCGGCCGAACTCAATAGTTATTGTTCAAACAATGTATTTGTGTTAAAATATTTATTGTATGTATAAAAGTATTAAGTTTAGAACCCATTTGTTGGCACTTAATTAGTCGTCTTTTTGGAATTCATAACCCATAAAGTTAAATTTTCAGCTCCGCTTTTGACTATAGATCACGGGTTCGAACCGTGGAATCAGCCCCTGACCCTTGCTACAGGTTCGGCTGAACCCAATAGCTTTTGCTCAATTAGGATATTTGTGTTAAGAAATTTATTAAATGTGTATAAATATTAAGTTTAAAACCCATTTGTTAGCACGTAAGTCGTCGTTTTGGAATCTAAAACCCATAAAGTTGAAATTTTAGCACCGCCTTTGACTATAGTTCACGGCTTCAAGCTGCAGAATCAGTGGCTGATCTGCATTATAATCCCTTAGAGTGCGGCTCTTTCCCTGACCCAACACGAATACGATGTACCGACTATACACTTTTCCCTTTCCTCTTCAAGAATTTGTTTCCAATATTCAGCCATATGAACTGGAATTTTGTTCTTCATCTTGTTCTCAACATGGCTATATTCTTTTCTGATCCTATAAATCTAAATCGTATATGATTTCTTCTATTGCAATTACAAAACTTAGCTACTAGCTTACGTACCATTAATATATTTTGGTCCGTATACATGAAAGGATCTGAGGATTTGGTAGTTAGTCATTTTTTTTTCAATGTGAAATATGTACTAATTGTGACTTAATTAGATTTTATTCTCTTTTGATACTAATCAGAAACTAAGAATTCGATAATTGAAAGATCATACAAAATTCATACGTGTCCTATATGAAAAATATGTGATCTCTTTGTAGATTCATTAGATGATAATCTTTTCTTGTTGCATGTGAATTGTGATTAATGCATCTCGACAGCTTGGACAACAGCTAACAAGCTTTTCACTATGGGATCAACTTCGATTTTTTGTTTCTTAATTCTTTTTTGTTGAAGATGTATATAATTATGCAAATAAAAGTTTGTTCTTTCTAACCGTTTAAGCTTTTCGAAGGGTGCCAGAGCAAGGGCGGATCTATGTATATATGTATAAGAAATAGTATATATATTTAAAGTGCCACCCACAGAATAAAAGTCTCCAAGGTCCCAGTGGCAAAGGTCCATCTCTTCCTTTTACTTGGCACTCGAAACTCTCAAATCCTGGATCCGTCTTTGATCATAGCAGATAAAAGTTAATTATGGCCCATGAAAAATAATAAGACATACACGAAGAAGAAGTGTTGAAGATATAAATAAAAATGAATTGTAGAAGTGTATCCTCTCTCGTAACTTAAACTTTCAGATGAGATAATAAGCACACACATTTCTAATACTTATTGAGATTATCGTAGTTTTATGCCCCTCCACTGTAATCCTTTTTGTCGTGCTTATATACGAGGTAAGGGTCTATGCGAAACCCCCAAGGTGGATGGAATTGATTAAAAAAATATTGAGATAATAGTAGAGATTGTGTGGCACCTTATTACTTATAAAATGTGATTATATAAAGGAGGAGAGGAGATTGAAAATGGACAAACTCAATACTAATATGAAAAACCTTAGCTATGGAAGATATATATTCGAAAATTATCAATGTAACACTAAAAGTTGAGTTATATATGTATGACATAAAACGTTATTGATTCACTTTGAGAAACATACAGATTGGACAAAGAAAAACTATAAAGTAACGTAAACTAAAAATTTCCTCCCATTTATTCTATTTTTACAAATTTTCATCATTGGTTGCAACAAACACCCCATGACAAATATCCCAACAAGGGAAAAAGCCATGCAAGAAAGTACATAGCTACAAAAACATAGGGTGTTGCATGGCAAGTCCAAAAGAAAACTCACAAAGTAGGAGGTAAAAAAAATATTATAAAAAAAACTATCAAAGGTGTGCGCAAAAGCTGATTCAGACACCACCGTTAGAAAAATTACTTCAGAGCTCAGCTACGACGAGCGAGAACGAAGAAAGAAAATACTCAGTTGTTGCCCCATACTTCCTTCAGGATCAATCAAATGAAATGACTCTGAATCACAAGATCCATGAACCCTTTCAAATTTTCCTCTAAGATACATTATATCATCATCACGATTAATTTCTTTATTACCATGAACAGTGCCAGCTCCCACAACAACACTTTCCATTTGTTTCAACACTTGTAAATCAGATTTTGTAGGTTTTCTCTTCACTGCAAACCCTACTTTTTTCCCATTACAATACATAGTCCATATTGGCATAGATAAAAGAGACGACGAAGAAGAAGAAGAAGAATTTTCATGTATTCGATCATCATTGGAGCTCTCGAGCGCGATTCTAAGTATCCCTCCTTGCATTTCACGTGCCAGAGTAGAGGTAGATACCGCGAGTTCAAGGAGAAGAAGCGGGGTAGAGGAATTAGGGTTTGTTTGGATACAAATATTTACTTTTCCTTTTCGATAACCGAAGATGGTGCCCGTAATATTGGATGTGTTTGACGCAGAAGATGGCCTGTGGTAGTTGAAGGAGGAAACAACGGTTTTTTTACTCTGGGCGGGTTCTGTGGGTTCAACAAATGTACAGTAACAACTAGGGATGAGTAGCTCCACCAGAGAGCGGAGGAGCCGCCACGAACGGACTTGTTTCTCACAGTCGACGGTGGTGATGGTGGCGGTTCCGGCCGGCGTAGGGTATGAGCTGATCATTCTTGGTGAATATTAGAATAATCGGAGACTCAACGAGTTAGTTTGGAAAATGGTAGTAGTTTATATGGAGAAGTTTGAAGGAATATTCTTATAAAGAAAGAATTTTAAAAAAAAAGTATTAATGAGTGATTTTTTTTTTTTTTCAAAAGGAAAAACAGGAGGGGCCATGGAATCTAAGAAGATATAACGTGGCTATTAATAATCTTACTTTTTTAACTTTTTGCTCTAAGGGAAAAAGGTGGTGAGGGTTTGTAAACAGTTCTTGTCTTGTTTTTGTCTAGCCTCGATCTCATCATGTTGATTAATGTCCAAAACTAAGTAGGCGTTTGGACGTAAGAATTGTAAATTTTATGAACAAATTCTAGTTTCGAAAAAAATAATTTTTTTCTCGAAAAGGAATTTTTTTAAATGTGCGAACAGGCTCTAAATATTTTCGAAACACACTATTAAAAATTCGAGAAAAAGCGACCAACATTTTGCGATCAAAACTGGTCTGTCAAGAAAAACGATCAAAGTTGGTCTCTAAACTGGAGAAAATTATTAAAAATTATTCTAAATACATTAGCGACCAATGTTGTAACGACTCGGTCTGTCGTTATATAAAACTTGCATTATAATTGTTGTTATTGACTTGTCATGGATTGGTTATTCTGTATTTGATGTATTAGAGTTGATAGGCATGAATTCGAATGGTTGTAGTGAGAGTTCAGTCAATTAGCCTATAAAAATAGCCTTAAAATGGAAAAAGTCAACTAAGAGTTGACTTATTGGTAAACGACCTCAGAATGCGAATTTTATAGCTCGGACAACTTCATTAGGTGAATTGGGACTTGTGAGTGTGTCCGAAATAATTTTGTGATGTCCGGTGTAGAATTAGGCTTGAATTGGCGAAAGTTAGTTTTTGGCGATTCCGGTCGCCAGTGGAAAATAGGCTATCGGGGTCGGAATGGAATTCCGACAGTTGGAACAATTCGTAATGTCATTTTGGATGTGTCTGCAAAATTTCAGGTCAATCAGAGTTGTTTTGAATAGTTTTGGCATCGTTGGTGGATTTTAGAAATTTCAAAGTTCTTAGGCTTGAATCCGATGTGATTTTGGAGTTTTGATGTTATTTTAGTGTTTTGAGAGTGCAACTAAGTTTGAATGATCATATGTGATGTGTTGGTATAGTTGGTTGGGGCCACGAGGGGCTCGGGATTGATTCCAGGTGGTCAACGAACTCATTTGGACTTAGATCAATTGCTGGTTTTCTGGTGTCAGTGCAACAGATGTTTACTCTCTGCGATCGCGTGAAGGGAGTCGCGATCGCGTAGGGCATTTTGAGAGGGGGTAGGATTTACACTCTAAAATTAGCGACCAAAATTGGTCGCTTTTCAGGTCAACGTTGGTCAAAATTAAAAATTACTTTTATATTTACTATCTAAATAATATAAATGTAATCCATTAACACTTTTGTAATACAAGAGATGAATACACTAAAATATACTCTACATGCTATATATGTAGTTAAAATTGTACAACGAAGCGTATGTATATATATATATATATATATATATATATGTATGTATATATATATATATGTAAGTATATATATATATATATATATGTATGTATGTATGTATGTATGTATGTATGTATGTATGTATGT